>JBBIGA010063578.1:0-12341 GCA_037576975.1 Alestes dentex
ACACACACACACACACACACACACACACACACACACACACACACACACACACACACACACACACACACACACGACAGCATGGGCTGGTCAGTTCCGGTCCTGAAGGGTAAAGGTCCACTGATTTGAATCAGGTGTGCCTGAGTAAGGAAATAACTGGTCTGTGCTGGACTAAGGGCATTTCCTCCTTCCACCTTTGTCCTGAATACTTGAGTCTGCACCCAGGTCTGATTCATTACTGTTCTCAACCATAGATTATCTGCACTGTCATGTTTGTTTGTGTTTTTTGTGCGATGATAAATGATAGGTTCCGTTTTCGACAAAGGGACAGCAGTTCACAATGATTTTACCTGTATTCCGATTATGCTTCTTTGGTGGGCTACCAACACTCAGACAGTGATGAGCGGCGGTTATTGGAAGAAATGTAATTCTCCTGGCAAATGGTCCTGAGTCCGGAAAAGGCTCTTGTATGGACACACCCTCGCCTTCACCTTTCCACCACAACCAAAAGGGTTAGTGAGAGGATGCACTCACCGGCTGTCTGGAACGAGGTCACAGCAGGCCACGGCCAGAGGGAAGAAAGCAGGCGGACAGTCTTCAGGCAGGAACTTCTCCATGAATTTAACCACGTTGAGGCCGAAGTCCAGCGTCCGAGGTAGACACTCTGGATCTGCATACACCTGACCAATTATCTGGAGACCAAAACAGAGAAAACAAATGAGTAATACTGTCAACACAGAACGGTGGTTCTAACTCCAGGTCCAGGAGGGCACGCTGCTTTGGCCATTTTAGTGTTTCCCTGCTCCCAAAACACCTGATCCAACTAATCAGCTAAATAGTAAGCCTTTCCTTGGTTGATGTGGGTGTGAAGAAGAGGCCTTAAATTATAACAGAACCTTTAAAAGGTTCTTGACATTCACAAATTTCTTCAAAACATGGAATCAATGTTTTTCAGAGTTTTTTTTTGTTTTTTAATAAGGAGTAGGGTAAAACAAGCTTAGCTAGAAATTTTGTTTTGACATTGATAGATCTGCACAAATCCTTTCGGAAAAATAACAGTATGTAAAACAGGCTTTTTAGAGATTGAGATGAAAATAAAAGATGGAAGATATTCATGAAAGATACAAAGACCACTTCAACAGGCCTGCCGCCTACCTCGCAAAGCACGATGCCAAATGAGAAAACATCCACCTTCTCATCGTAGCGTTTACCTGTTGCACACAAAGAGAGACGTTTCAGTGAGAGAAACTAAATTTAAGCTTGCAGCTGAGGTCATTAATAACAAAGTAAAAGTAAATAAAGAAAAAACAAATGCTTAAATTTTGTCTGTACTTCTGTATGTATGTCATACAGCAGCAAGTCTACAAGTCTATTAGAGATTTCTCAACAGCTTGACATGGGGCAAATGTGTGAGGATTTAGTGCAAACTTAAAAAAACAAACTTCAGACACCAAACATACATTGTTTGACTACATCTGGGTTAAGACATATGACTATAATTTGGATTGTTGGCAAACCATTTCTTTCACACAGATATGAAGTTTGTTGTTTTTCTAGCTCTAGTTCAAAGTAGATTGATATGGTAAGTGTTTTAGCTTCTGAATGTGAATAACTATGAGCTCTCCTCACCATTTAGCATCTCTGGGGCCATCCAGTACGGGTTGCCCACTACCGTGTAACGCTTTTTCCGATCGATGCGGCGGAAAAGCCTCTTCTTATTGGGCTTGTCAGGAGGCGGCTGCTTCACCTTGTCCTCCATGACGAGTCGGGACAGGCCAAAGTCCGCCACCACCACTGTGTTATCCTGCAAGGGTCAGGTTATCATTCAAAATGTCACAACAAGAGTCGACCACAATGAGCCAACACATAACAGAGAACACAATCTTTTTAGTATTTTAATGGAATCTAGACATCAGCTTATTGTAGGGGCATAAACCTGTGAACTCTATTGTTCAATCAAATCACTGTTCTTCAGGAAATCACGATGCATTGAAGTTTCACCACAATTCTATTCGCTTTGATTATTTTGGTTGGGGCTGGCCTGATGCGTTACACAGTGTTCCAACATTTGCTTATATTTCTGAATCTGTACTTGAATACTTTCATTGTATTCAATGTACTTGAATACAAAAATATTTACATTTTATACTTCACTGTAATGTTAACAGCTCAAAATAAATCCTGCTGGCGGCAAATAATGTATTAATAACTAAAGCCCAGCTGGTCATGTGTGCTGTATGTTTCTAAAGAGGCCGCAATTGTAGCCTTTTGTTCAAATACAGTGTTTATGAGCAGCAGTGAGGGTTACATGCAGGCCAGGTTGAGATCAGCAGAGTTTCTAGAGTGCCAAAAGCCTCATCTACTGCCAGAACTCAATTAGTAGCCATCATAGGTCTTTTAAAAGGCCTTTACAGACGAAATGGTCTACAAATGTTGTGGCTTGGACAAACGATAAACCCAGATACTAAATACCAGGATCAAACACAAAAGTAAGGCACAAATACTTGGGCATTCGTAGTATTAGGGCCCACCTAACATCAGTAAATTTCAGAATTTGTAATGTTATTCTTGATACCGCTCTTTGCTTAAGTATGCAATGTGCCGATGCACTTTCAAATCTTTTGCTGATTGTTTAAACAGAGACAGTGTCTCACTGTTTTCGCAGAGTTAAAAATAGGAGTTAGTGAGTGATTCTGAATGCATAGTTTCCATATCAGGCACTTCTCCAAACATTTGAGATTCATGAATGATTCACTCTGGATGTTCTTTTTCAAACTCAGATCACTTTCTTTTGCGCACACACGCATCCAAACACACACACACACACGCATCCAAACACACACACACACACACGCATCCAAACACACACACACACACACGCATCCAAACACACACACACGCATCCAAACACACACACACACACACACATTTCTGATCCTTACTAGAATGCTGACTGAACATCTACTCTTCTGCCTTGCAAGTGCGAATCTCCAGAGACTGAAGTCTCTATTACTCTCTTTCTCTCTCTCTCTCTCTCTCTCTCGCCGAGTCTTGCATAACTTGTTTTTGTTTTTCACCTTCTTGATCTGTGCCTGTGCAGACAAGAAGGCTAAACTGCTCCTCCCTCAGCCACTGAGCACACAGGACAGGACAGCCAATCTTCCAGCACCAAGACAAAAACACGATTTCAACACTGTCAAGGACTTTTCTTAAAACTTCAGACTCAACTACTTCTGCAATCCACTGGGTAGAGGGATAGAGAACAGCAGCGAATGCGAAATGAATAAGTCTGGGGGAGTTAGTGACTGAGCGTCTAAGTGTGAATCAGTGGCATTAAAGAGATTAAAAAGTGAGCAGGCCAAGAGTCACATACATACCAGTTTCACCAGGCAGTTGTGCGAGTTGAGATCTCTGTGGATGATGTTCATCGAATGCAAATATGCCTGAAAAAGAGACACATTGTTGTTTATAAAGAAGAACGAACAAAAAAAAAAAAGAAAGATGCACTGTACTACTGTCAAACCATCAGACATCGTGCATGTCTACCCGTCCAGAAACACAACGATTAAAAAAATATATATTTATTTAATAAGCTGGCACTGTGTGTGTATACTGAATATTTCAACACAGATTTAAGTGTGATCAAGTAGACTGAAAAAAAAATGTATAGTGAAATGGTATCTTTCAGTCTTGTGTCCTGACCTGTTAAGTTACCACTGGTGTGCTAGGCTAAAGGAATGGCAATCTGTTTACAGGAGACGTAGACAGGGGACCCACTGGCTTTCTGAAGAGTGTGCTTTTAAAGGGCCTGAGGGGACGAAAAGTAATGTACATGCATGCGAGTGTGCTTCTGGGTCACAGCACATCGGTGAGTGTGTCACGTTGCCTCGGAGACAGCAAAGCTATTTAATGCTATGCTAAAGAGATCTCACTAGACTGATATGTAAAGAATAGATTTTCAAAGTAAAGACCAGAACTGAGAGTGAACCCCATACTACAAACTGCACCTTTAGCTATAAAGCATCTTCTAAAGCCTTGAAAAAGATCTGAAGTCCAATTTGCAAGTCAAATATGGAACAAATACTTTTATTTTGTGTTTTTAGACTTCGATTGTGCCTTAAAATGGGCCCCTACTCCCTCACTTTGTGCCATATGAAGGGGGGGGACTGTGTAGCTTTGTCAATCGTAGTCAATGTTGCCCTTAATTATGGAGAGCTGGTTTTTATATAATGTGGTCAGCGAGTCAGACACTGTTCCTCAGTGCACACTGACATATATTCAGATGCTGTGTCAATCCACAGTGCTCTTAAAACCACACTGTAATTCCATTTTATGATTCGGACATTGGAAAAAAAAAAAAATGTATCTTTAATGGTGGTATCTTTAATGGTGTCCTAAAAGGCAAAGAGGGATCCATTTCATTCACAGCCTTGGTCTGCAATCAGTTTCATACTAATCAGCACCAGAATCTTACCGCCAATCATGTAAGTGAATCAAGTTCATCACTCACCATTCCAGAAGCAATGCCCTTGGCAAAGCTAACTCTCTGCATCCATGGAAACGGGTCCTGAAGAATGAATGAGTGAAAGAGAGGGACTGAACAGATGGCTTTACAAACTGTAAACAATGACAGCGGAATCATGTGACTGTTCTTTCCTACTCTGTAGTAGTGCCATGTTACATAATAACCCCTCCCAGACTCTCATTAGTGAAAACAGGTGAGGCTAAACGGAAGCAAGCATGCTGAAAGTTTGGACATACAAATATTGGCCAATAACAACACCTTGTTGCAGAAGCCAGTTTTTGCAATTTAAAGCAGCGGAAACTTTTGCAATTCATGATTATACGAAGTGCAGAGTGCGTAAAATAGACTAAAACTCTAATGATCACCTTTTCAACTAATCAGGACAGCCAATGTTTTACAAATACTTATGATTTATTTATATTTAGATCATTCTTCAGTAAACACTTCATTTACTACTAGAGCGATTTACTGATGATAGATGAATGTCCTGTACTGTGGTGTAGTCCAGGTCCTCTTATTAGTAAAGTTGGTTTGTGTATGTAGTTTAATTGGTACAGTGGTAGCACTCCTGTCTGAACACGGCATCAAACCTCCAGTTTTTCAGTGCTCCATTCCTATTTTTAGAGTGCCAAATCAGTGGTAGCAACTTTAATTTCAGACCAGTAACAATCATTAAGTTTAGCCTGTTGGCCACTGATTATATCAAACATCCCTAGAATACAATACATTAAGCAAACACACTGTAATACCATCAGTACCACCCATGGACATAGTCATGTACTGATGGTGCATGCCCCTAGATCACAGTATTCTGCAATACTGAATTACTGAATACATAACGCTGAGAAAAGACCTGTCAGCACTTTGAGGCAAACTGTGCTCTGACCAGTTCCTCAACCGTACAGCTCTGGTCCTCATCTGCTGGCCATGTGCTGGAGCCAGCTAAACGGGATCACAGTGGGAGGCCAGCAAAACAACCTTCTCTTTGAACTCTCTCACCTGGAAACACTTTCTCTCTCTCCTTACATTCTTTCCTCACTCCCTCAGTGCATGTACGGCTCCCCCCCTTCTCTCTGTGGTACGTTGTATTATACCGCTACATTTAACATCTGCAGAGTAGATTACCTCGGGACATCAGAGCCATTCAGAAACAGGTCTGGACTTACCATGTCTCTAATGAAGTCCTTCAGAGTACCGCCCTCAATGAACTCGGTGATTAGGTTCAGCCGCTTGTCTTTGTACAGCACGCCAATGAACTTGAGGACGTTCGGGTGATCTAGACTCCGCATCACTTTGACCTACAGAGGACAAGAGCATATTTAAGTTCAGTTCAGTGCTTAAGTTTGGTTTTAATACTTATCTACACATTATTTTGTCAATAAATCAACTTTTTTTTTAAAATCCAAACAAGAAAACCAGACACACAGACAATTCCTTGCCTTAAAACAAACAAAAAAACTTTAAATATTCTACGACAAAAAAGTATATGACTGCATTTGTAGTGTCCAACAGGCTCTTTTTCTTACTGTAAAAATGCAGAATTTAAAATATGCATCTTCATGTCCACCTCCAACTAATCACTGCTGATTTATCCAGAAGGTACATTTTACTCAAAGACTTCGGCTGAGTGAGTGTGACAGCCCTAGTTTAATGCCTCGACTTTAAAACCACAGATGGAAGATAACTGTAACCACATTTACTGTTCTGCATGTAAAATAAGGAACTGAAAATCACAAACCCACTAGAAGCCCCTAGAGAGCTCAGTCTAATCAATGAAATTATAGCTGAACACAGTAAAGCAACACAGTAAAGCAAAACTGCTGGAGTAAAGGATATAAACTCACCTCTTTCAGGAAGGTCTTCTGTGTTTCCTCATCACACCGGATGAGCTCCTTCATGACCATGACTTCCCCTGTGGCTTTATGAGTGACCTGATTGACAATAAATCACCAGTCATGAATTACCTGGAACACACTTACGCATTTTCTCAGAAATCTACTCAATTTTAACACAGGTCTCAGCTCTCAGCTCAGTGTTTTACGCAGCTGGACTAGTGCTGAAACTTACTCCTCTACTGCCCCCATAAATACAGAGTATTTATTTATATCTGTACATTTTTTTCTAATCCTGTCGTCACTACTTGCTATTTTGCACACTTATTCAATGCTGTCTATCTCAATCTTTGCATTCCTTAATTTTTTGCGCACTTAACGACTCACTCAAACTAGTACTGTTACTGCTCCTTTCAGCTGCGCTGTATATTGTCATGTCCCGCAAGTTATTGCTCTTTTTTGCACTCTCTCTGTAGTCCTGTCCTGCCTGCACTTGTGTAGTCTTGTGTTGTTTTTTTTGTTCTTTGTGTTGCACCATGGGCCAAGGGCAAGTTGTTTCATTTCACTGTACAGGGCTGAAATGAACCTACTTGACTTGATCAGGGTATAATTTGAAAAATGCGTGTCAATTTCTTTGAACCAAAGATCCAGAGTGAAGCACAGTAAACCCATTTGAACCATGTGCCATTTAAATAACTACAAACAAGGCTGCATAGACTCCTGCTTTAAACAACCAGTGCCTTGAGGACGGGATCTGAGAAGTTTGATGCCAGAACAATGGACAGAAAAGGGAGAATTGTGAATGGACTGACCTTGATAGCCTGGCCGAAGAAGCCCTTTCCCAGAACCTCTCCGTGGATGAGGTCACACGGGCGGAAGATGCGATGGGAGCAGCTGGAGGAAGCACGGAGGGACTCAGAGCGGCCGATGTCTCGCGCCAGTGCTGGAAGTTCCTTAGGAGAGCCGGGGCCCGGAGACTTACAGATACTGTTACTGCGCCTGCAATTCACATTCCAAACCAATCGAATCAATTGGTAGTATGCAAATAAGTACACATTCTTTACAGAGAACACACTTCAGTAATACTGTAAAAACTGTATATGTTAAACATAATTACTGTTCACACCCAAAAAGTACTCTTATCACTCAATTTTTTAATAAAATGATAAATCATTTTATAATTATATTATTTGAATGTAGGTCTTGAACGCTTTTCACCTAGTTATAGTAGGCCTCAATTATTATTGTTTAACATTTAATATATTAAAACCTAAACAGACGACAAATCATGTTGCATCTTAAAATGCTGAGCTTTAATCTGACTGAAGACCTACCTGAGAGATCTTCTCTTTAGCGTCCCTTCGTCAGCGTCCGTTCTCTCTATCACTCCATCTGACGGAGACGACAGACGCAGTCGTGATGCGGCTGGGACACCCAGGCGGCTGTTGGTGGAGCCCAGGCGGAGTCGGTCCAGCCGCTGTTTGACCGGATCGTACTCGATCAGCAGCTGCAATGTGTGACTTGTGCGATGGATGAGATCCTCCACCTAGATCAGCCAATCAGAAAAGTACAAATGAGCTTATTTCCAACCTATACCAACGCTGGACATTTTAGAAACATTCATGTAGCAATATTATTGGTCTCTAAACTCTTCATTTGAAAAATATTCACAGATTTGGACTGCAAAGTGTCTGGTCTAAAATTATTTTATATTGTATAATTTCTATAGTTTATGCTACCACTACTTTCTTCTCTTGAACTATCCACTTTGTTGTTGTAACAATGCAAATTTCACCTGAGAGACTAAAATAGGGTTCTCTTATCTTAAAAGTGGCGTAGCAGTTTGGAGGGCTTGAGGCCCTTAGTTAGTTAGCACTTCAACAAAACCACCCACTCCCCTGCTAAATTTTTAGCAATGGTCAATCTAGACCCTCCTTCATTTCTGTGTTTTAATGAGGTGTACGTTTTAGTTGCATCAGTCTTGTGACCCTTCAAGATCCTGTAAAGACCCCCTTGGTGGTCACGAACCCCAGGTTAAGCGCCTCCTGATTGAAACAGCCAAAGACACACGCATTTGGAACCGAGATTCATCAAGATGCTCACAGAGCACAGCAAAAATACTTTGATTGGTTTACTTTGATTGGATGTAATTGCATTTTGCCGTTTTGTGCAGTTTCAGTGTTGCAAAATCCAATTTTGTGATGACAGATCTTTCAGCTCTAGAACTGTGTAAAAAATTGCTTCTCTTATGATCAACGATGGACTGAGCATCTCTGCAAATAAAAAGCTACATAAAATAAGCCAAAATAAAGATAAGACACTGAACTACAAGTGAATTCCCTTCTCACAGCAGATAAAAGGCAGAATCTCTTGGGGTTACTGACGGTCACACAAGTGGTTTTAAATTCTCGCGGCTCTTTTTGGTGTGTCACTTTTGGACCAGGCCCAGTAGCCTGTGGCAATTAGATGGTGAGGTTTAAATTCAATTTGGTAGTCATAAGATCTTCATAAATCACTCAAACATAAAATGTGTTTTACTGGAATATTCTGCACCACACTAGTGTGGCTGTTCCACAACAGGTTTTTTTATTTTTCAAATTCCTGAATGCCAGAGTCCTGTGCCAAGCTCATCTAAATGATGAATGTGGCGCTGTGCTTTGTTTATAAATGCATGAGGCCACAGACAATATAGCAGAGCAATCCTGGAGGCTCAAACATTCTTGAACTGGCATTTTCAAATAATAACACACTAAATTCTCATGTCGCAAACAAAACCTTATATCTCAATTTTTGTCTTTCTTTCTTTCTTTACTTTACCATAAAAACACCTGCTGAACTTTACACTGTGAATATTTCATAATGTATAGACCATAAGAAAGTGACATTTGTACATTAACTTCCATTCTACTTTGAGATTTTGTTCAGATAGCAACATCCATTTAGTTCCACTAAGATAGTCACAATTATTATATAATCATGCGAATTTTGTTCATTTGCTGACACAGAGAAACAGATCCTCTAAACTCCACAAACCTTTTCGCCAATTACCAAAAGGAAAACAGTAATCTCCTCGTGCATACAAATTGCAAAACTCCTAAACACTTTTGGCATAACAGTAAACAGGACTTTCATTACAAACTACATTTATCCTCCTGCTGTCAGGTCATTCAATAAACAACCCGGGCCACTGCAATACAACACAATGACACACGCTGGGCTTGGTTTACACACCAACAAGCTTAACTGTTCACATACAGCTCCAAAGGTGAAACCAAGCAAAAACTAGTGAAAATGACTCTTTTGTAAATTTGGAGAAATGAAAACCAAAAATCAATAAACAGAGCAAGAATGCAGGCGAGCGAAGATCACCAAAGAAAATAAAAATGATGACAAGCAAGAGATTTTGCAATCTGTGTTTCATTCTAAGCAAAGTTAACATGCTTTTTGCTTTTGCCAGAAAGATTTTGGTGAATTTCATTTGAAAGTTTTGAAGAACTGAAACAGGATTACAGAAGCATGTTCCAGCAGCTGATCACAATTACTTTCTACAGAACTTTGCTTTTACAATCACATTCCAACAAACAGAATGAGAATTTTCAGAATGCTTTCAAATGGTTGAGGCAAATATTTGGATGGTAAAAAAACAAAAGTAGAAAACGCATTTGAGACGCATTTTGAGGAAACATCAAAGTAACTTCAGAGGGCAGTGGTGAGCAGTGTTTTATCTGAGTGAGGGGAATTAAGTACTGACAGCTAAGGAAGCAAGATACACTATACGGACAAAAGTATTGGGATGCCTGACCATTACACAGAGAGGGATTTTGATGACATTGCATTAAAATACACAGACTTTAATATGGAGTTGGTACCCTTTGCGGCTATAACAGCTTCCACTCTTCTTGGAAGTGCCCATTAATTCTGTTGCATTTATGAGGTCAGACACTGATGTTGGACGAAAAGGTCTAACTCACAATCTCCAATCCAGTTCATCCCAAAGGTGCTGGATGAGGTTGAGATCAGGGCTCTGTGTGGGTCAGTCAAGTTTTATCACCCACCGAACTCATCCAGCCACGTCTTTATGGAGCTCGCTTTGTGTACTGGGACACAGTCATGCTGGAATAGAAAAGGTTCTTCCCCAAAATGTGCCCACAGTTGGAAGAATGACGTTGTTCAAAATGTCTTGGTATGGTGAAGCATTAAGATTGTCCTTCACTGGAAGTAAGAGGTCTAGCCCAAATCCTGAGAAACAGGTATGTCCCAATACTTTTGTTCTAGTGTAGTTATACAACCAATTTGGCCACTTTAGGCTTATACTTCCAACAAAAAAAGGCAAAATTATTTATGACGATCATCAGTTAAAAAAATGACAGTGACATGCCTAAGTTCCACATAATTTAGAACCACCGTAACTACTTGATTAAATCTGGTGATTAGATTTTAAAAAATCAAATAAAACAGATTAAAATGTACCTTCTCAGTAATCTTCAATGATTAACTGCATGATACACGATAATATTTTGCAATTATTTGCTCTGAATAGGAGTCTAAAATACCTTCAAAAAAGTCCCTTTGTGTCTCTAACCAAATCATTAAAGTGCAGATGTAACATGACTTAAGTTGAGCACGAGGAACCCAGGATGTATCTCTCTCAAGAGAAATGGTGGGAACCTAATCAAATTTGTGAACGCATGACGAGAATGCCAAGCATTTTGTTGAGTGACACGCCACTCTAGAACTGAAATCAAACCAGACTTTCTCTTCTCTTGTCCTTTAAACACACACTCCCTCCCTCTTTCAAGTGTTAATACACGTGACCAACCTGATTCAAATGCCTCCGTATCATGGCAAAGCGAATTTCCCTTGATTTCTTGAAACAAAAGAGTTTGATACAACATGTAAACACTGTAAATTCACCCCGCAGTCCATATGGTCTGTGGAAACCACGCTGCAAGAAGAGCTTGTTTTGAATTAACTGTATTTGCAAAGTCACAAACCCAATGTGTGTACTTTTCAATTTAGCCTCACCTATTCACGCCAGTCATAAGTATATTTTCAGAACGCTTTTAGAATGAGGCACAATATAGGGCAGCCTATAAGAACAAAGGTCATTTACAATAACAAAACATCCTCAATAACTCCCAAGTAGGAAAACGGCTGTGTAAAAATTTATTACATTTTCTATTTCCGGGTTTAGAGGCCATTCGTGGAAATATGGGCCAAGTCCGATAACCAATTAAAATACCACTTAACACCAACATAGCTTAAATAATAAACATCAGCTTTACTGACAAAATCCAAGAACTTAATCCGTGGGCTATTTCTACATTCCGTTTTCCGCCTTTTCAGTATGACTAATCAGAAATGGAACTGCATCGTCCCACAACACAAGACAAACCTACAAGCCCAGTTTGGGAGGAACGTATAAGGGAACTCGCAGTCCGCAGGAGAAGCAGACTTTTCACAGGTCGATGGGATGCGTATTTCTGTAACTGGCAGCACCTACAGGTTCTGATGCTCTGGCTGGAACTGAGCAACCCTGTGAAAGCTATTAGGCTGGGGTGAGGATTTTGACACAGTGGGCAGCCAGGCAATGGATGCACTCCATTCCAGCATAATCACCTTAACTGCATTCCTAGCCAGCCCTACCCAGCCTTTTGACACATTATAGCACTTGCATACTAACTGACCTCCTCCTCCTCCTCTTGGCAGTGGATGCATTCCATTCCAAGAGGTAATAAATGCAGCTGGCATGCCAACTTACCTCCTCCTCCATCAGCGTTCCCACTGGAAGGCCATTGATCTCCAGAATGCGGTCTCCGACGTGGATGGCATCGCGAACTTCTGGGCTTATCAGCATCCCTCGTACCCTGAGAGATCAGATATGGCATTTAGTAGGATGGACAGACACACAGACACACAGAGACACACAGAGACACACAGAGACACACAGAGACACACAGAGACACACAGAGACACACAGAGACACA
>JBBIGA010063588.1:0-12341 GCA_037576975.1 Alestes dentex
TATATATGTATATGTATAAAGAGTGGTATTTTAGATCAGGGACAATGTGTATAAATATTATTTCACTGGAATTTGTTAAAATGTAGGAAAATATACTTGGACAGCCATATGTTTTTTCTGAATTTTGCCTGGGATCCCTGAGTGTTTTGAAACGGTTTAGGCATGGGGAGTATGTTTTACTAGATTCACTTGTCTTAAAAATATATGTAATTCACAAACCAAGGCAAGTGTTCCACTGGTAAATGTAAAAAAATGTATTTGTCAAGTAAACATATGTGCATATGTCTATGCATATTTATATATCTGAGATGTGAACACTTCTTCAGGTAAATAACTGTTGTAATGGTTTGGTCAGCAAATTTAAATTCAATTCACTTCAGTTCAAATCAACTTTACAAATGTAGTGGATAGAGATTTATTTATTCAGCAGCTACTGCAAGTTATTGGGTAACTATTGGGAGATTCATATATATATATATATATATATAGCATGTAGCTACAAGAGTGAGTAATTGTAGTCTGGCCCTACTAACAGAGGAGTTAAAGCTGATATGTGAAGCATCAGACCCATTATGGTTATGACAAGATGTGACCACAACATCAGTGCACTGGTTAAGCTTAGATTAACAAGCGGATGTAGCATTTTATATGTGCGTAGACTGTACACGAGAGTTATTTGGTCCGGTTTGAATGCTTTCTACATGTTTTTTTTTACAATGTGTATATGTGCGATATACCATGTAATGTTGAATGATAGGAGGAAAAAAAATCTCAGAGATGGCACAGCTTTGACATCAGCCGGGACAAGACAATCATGCATCATGTCATTCAGTGTCCTAAATTCCAACAGAAAATGACAATAATTCAACTTTGATTGTTTTCTTTATGTGAATTGTTTGGTCTGGTCTCCATTGTTATGTTTTGTTTGGTACAATGTGCTATACTAGCAAGGGGGGCATTTTCTCAATCCCTGAAGTGCTGAACAAAGTAACTGGTGTCTCACAGAGTGTGTTCAGAAGAGACCAAAGTCTAAGGGTGTATTCACATGTAACTTGTCTGGTCTGGACCTTGATTTTCTCAGCTTGCATCCAACTGAACTACCGTGCGAAAAATTTTTTTTGCTTGTTTTGGACATTTGGCCCTAGTACAGAAGGTTGAGGCAAACTGTGAGAAGTAAAAGCTGGAGTAGCACATGGGGAGACGAAGAGACAGTGTTTAATTATAGTTTAGTCCCATGAAGAAATTAAAAGTCAGCTTGAACTTATAAAATGCCAAAACTTCTAACTTAATTTCTGGAAGGATGAGAGTGAGGGAGAGAGGATATGGAGAGCAGTGACAACTGAAGATAAAGAAATAGATGTAGATGCTTGATGGTATCAGAAAAAGCAATGACACAGCAAATAGGAAAGATAGTTTTCCTTTTTTTTTCATTCATTTTTCTCCATTCAAACGGAAATCGCTACCAGTCAAACTGACAACATGCCAGTGCCAGATGCATGTCCATCTATAAACCAATCAATGTCAATTACGTGGAGATGCAGTCCACGTAGGTGAAGACAACAGGTAGCAATGTCATTTAACTTCTAGTGTGAAATGTAGTGTGCTACACTGTGAAACCAACCCTAACCAGATTAAAATGTTTAGTGTAAGAAAAACAAATGTCTTGGTTGGGATTTTGGCAGTGATCAGCAGGGTCCAAACAGAATGTGTGAACTGGCTTAAGCAGTGAGAGGCTGAATAATTTGACTGCTTTGCCAGTTAAAAAGGTACGATTTTAATTTTGTAAATGTCATGTAAGGATTTAAAGACAAACTTAAATTTGAAAATTATTTCAGTCCCAGACCATGTCAGAGAGACAGAGGAAAACATGTAGCTTGTTTATATTTTCATTACAGTTTGCCATTCACACAGGCACATATTGGCTGCTAAAGTTTGGTTGACTGCTAGCATCCATTTTGTTAAATGCAGTCAGATGTAAACATAAATTAAAAAAATGTTTCCGCTTCAGAGTCGTGAGATATAGAAATGTGCCAGTTGCAGCACCTTGTATGGATAAAAGTGGTGTCCATCCAAAGAATGTGGCTGTGATGCTGCATGTCAGTCAGATTTTGTGGTGTTTGTGACCTACACGCCACAAGATGTTGGCTAGCGCTTGATTTTGCATTGATGCTATTCGCTATGTGGTGCTACTTCAGAAATGCATCATAAGGAGCTAGGGTCATGCATCTCCTAGAGGTCAACGTGCCATACAGATTTCAGAGTTAAAGGCAAATGTTTGTCAGGCTAATGGAAAGTATTTCACTCCTACCCCACTTCAGGGGGAGCTAGAGGGAAGGAGCACACCTGACTAGTGAAACAAAGCTCTTATTCCATTTCAGCTATGTGGGTTACTAGCATGCCAGGTGTCATGTGAAGTCTATCAAACTTGCAAACCAAATAAAAAAAGAAAAAAGAAAAGAAACGAAAAAAGAAAAGAGATGAAAAAAAGAAAGAAACAAACAATTTTCAAACGCTATCTGACTAATACCACAGCTAAATCACTGCGGTTTTAGTATGTGCATAATATGACATCCTTGAGTGATCTGTTTTAATGACTGTTATAAAACAGATGATTCAGATCCTACAATATGATTGGCTGTACACACACCTATGACCATCTCACCTCAACTGAATTCTGTAGTGAGGTGCCCAGTCACTCTAACTTACCTGCTAAGCTGAAATAAATAAGATTTAGCCCTGTTGCAGGTAAAACTGTGTAGTAGTTTCGTATTGTGGACATTAGGACTGCTTTTTTAAACATGTCTCACTGCCAAACAGAGGGATGAGGATGTCTGTTTATGGTGCCTTAAATGCAAAAACTCAATTCACTTTTGGAGCAGCTGGTGATCTGATAATGCCACTTAAATATAAAAATATGTAATTACAGTTCATTAATATAGCAAAAATAGGTCACCTAATGCTGTGTGTATATGCTGTCACTGAGTTAAAAACACCACGGCCCCACTAAAGCGGAAAGGGCAATCTTATTCCAGTAATTCTATCACTCTGACAACATTTACATGGCTGCATGTTGCCATCTGTTGCATACCGTTGGCGATTACACCAATTCTGATTAATAGAACCACACTGCCAAACAGCGGGAAGATTATATCAGTTTATGTTGCTTAAATACAAAATGTCAATTCACTGTGTACTATAAAAATATGCAAATACAGTTCATTAAAACAGTAAAAGTAGGTAATCACTCTTGAGAAGAGTGAAAGCCATTTACCATCATTGTTTTTTAATTTAAATTTAGTCTGAACTATCATGCAAATATCAAATCAAAAATCCACACGGCTCAGCATTAACGATTGCCCAGGGCAAGTGAAATGCTGAGTCAGGACAATAGTGGTGAAATTCACTTGTCCAGTTGAGCAAGTTGACATGTTGACATTTTCGGAGACAATTGATTTGGTGTACTTGATATTTTCTTCATTCGCTTTCATGTCCAAATATCTCCTCGCTGCAGGAAAAGCAGTCCAGTCCAGTTACATGTCGAGTTCTATCTAGACAGTCACACACTTTGCTGGTAATCGTTTAGTGCCCAGAGCATCACTCAAATTGCCAGCAAAGCAAGAGTTTGAGACGGAGTGAGTGAGAAAGTTTATTCCCTAGAGGAAAAAATTGCTTCCTTGGGTAGATTTTGACCCACCCACACTGGAGGTGTTTTACACAGTTTGTAGGTCTTACTCTAATGAGACATGTTTTAAATTCTGCCATTTATAGAGAGCAGACACTAGATGGTTATAAAGTACCTTCTGTCATTATGCATGTGTGAGTGAAAAAAATCTGCTTGCTTATCAGAAGCACTGGTAATTTGTTAATGACCAATGTGTACGGTTAACATTATTCTATAAAAATACAATAAAAAGCACCCATGTCCTAACATACACTCTGCCTGTGTGTCAGTTCCTCTTTCTCTCACACACAGACACACGTAGTAAAAATAACAAAGTAAGTGTAAATCACACAGATAATTACTTTATGAAAGATAATTGCTAAATGACATGTCTTCTGTGATTTTTGTGACCTTATGACATGATTTTTGTACCAAAGAGTAAGAGTAAAAATATGTAATACATATAAAAATAACAAATACACTGATTACTGAATAAATAAATAATATTGATTATTTGAACAATAAACTAATCAGCACTTTCAATCTTCTTTTAATGAATTTTTTATGTATTCTTTTATTTCTTTTATTACTTCTATCATTTTATTTTATTTTATTTTATTCTATTCCTGTAAAGCAAATTGAATCACTTGTGTATGATATGTTTTTGAAATAAACTTGACTTGACTTGACTATTTATGTTTAAAAAATATTTTAGCAGGATCACACTTGTTCGGGTCAGTTTGAACTCGTTTGGGACTAGAAACGTTTGGTCTCCTTATCAAAGGGTCTCCTTACCCACTTACCTTGGGCAGGGAAAAAGTAGAACCCTGCAGTGCTTTGAATCAAACTGAATGGTTTGATTCCAATCTTGTGAGACAGAATCCAAATGAATGCTGTTTTTTTGTTGTTTTTGTTTGGTACATGAATGTTTTCTGAACCACCACTACAGCTGATGGCGAAAATGTAGCGCTTGCAAAAGCCGCCAAACTCTTCAGACACTTTAGTTTCTCCACTGAAACATAGGGCGTATTTGTCTTTGTAACAAATGGAATGGCCAATTTGCCATTACCTGTCTGATGTCTTAATGTAACTGCAGTCTAAAAGGATTACAGTAGAGAATAGATGTGTGATGCTTATCTTAGCTTTCTTCTTCCAAGTTGACAGTGACATGCCTGTCTATCCACTGCTATCTTGGTGAGCAATCAAGACATCACTCTCTGTCACATGCACTCTCAGCCAGGCTCGAGCGGAAGCTCTGAGAATTACTCTTCACTTAGTCTTCACTTCACTCACGCTGTCGCTCCTACTGTAAACAATGGATTGAATGTACTTGATTCAAATGTGCACATCATTTCCACAGCAGTAAGTGAACTGAAAGACAAAACTGCATTCATGTGATATATTTTATTCATGGGGAACTGACACACGCATTGAATCAAGTCAATCCAGTGCAACGCTCGCTGCCAACGCATTTTTTGTCATTTCAGGAATTAATCAGGGATTCATAAAGTACTTGCTTATATGCACAGCTTCTGCAATGCTGTGAGAGTCATATTATTGGAAAAAGCAAGCAAATGGTTCTTTACCCTTCACAGTGTTGTTGATTTGTTTGCCGATGCTGTAAAATCGGAGCTGATCCGTGCTGTGTTTCACCCCCAGTGATCTCCACAACCATAAGATCACGAAGAACGGGGCATTCTTTACTAGCTCACTGGCCGTTTCCTTGGCAATGTCAGGTGGTATTATATTTCTGAGCAAGACTAATGGCAAAATCCATTCACTACATCCTGCAGGGAACAGCACAGGTGATCAAAGCTGACAGAAAATGTCCAGTTGCCTTTTCCTCCTTCTTTTTCCCCACTACTACCCAGCCTCTAGTCATATGATTTATGCACCCACTGCCATGTTCTCTCTCTTTACCTCTGGCATCTTTTCTCTCACTTTCTGCATCTGACACACTCATTCTTACGCACACACACACACACACCCACACACACACACACACACACAAACACACAAGTTAGGTATTTGCAAGAAGTCATGTAATTACCCAGGATGTTGTCATGTTACAGTTGGGGTTGCGAAGGGACAGGCCTCGCTAGCTGAGTCTATTTATAGTTAGTTACTGAGGCCATAAGCATTTGTCAGCTATCATTTTACTGGGTTTAGTGCTTACGCTACTATGGGAATAAATATGTCAGCCACTCTAGAAAACAACAGTTTTTGGGCCAATGAGCCGGGACCCTAGAGTGTAAAAAGCAGTGTATAAAACACAGGCAGGATGTAATGTTTTTTTCTGTCGCTATCAGGGCTTTCATTGGCCCTGAGTACACCAGAGTGTAGCTCTCGCACTGCTATTTATGTGAAATGCATACAGCTAACCTCTAGCGCTAGAATTTAATTGAGAAGTAAATTAGTTCTAATACATTACTTGTGTTATTGAGTAATCTTGTTAATCAATTTGAGGTGATAAATTGTGCTGACAAGATAATACGTAAACAGCTACAGTGTTGGTGTCTCTGTTGAAATTGTTTAAATGTGTCTTCTACAGTAAGTGGGGGTGCCAGATTTCACCTGTGCTGAGGTAGTGGTCTAATTGCTGAAATCCACAATTTTATTTTACAATTGTCATGTAATTAATAGTTGTTTAAATGTTGTATAAATTAGTTATTTGTTTGCTACTGGATGTGAAAAGAACAGAGCCAATGTGGAATCTATTTAGAGTTAGACTTGTCACTTACTTGTTTTATAGGAATGTATTTCAAATGTACCATAATCAGTTTAATTATGATAATTACTTCCAACTACATTTTGTCAAATGCATTCAAAATGCATGAAAAGTAGCTCAATGTAGAAAAAGATTTAGCAAGGTAAGTCTCATTTCCAACTCAGCTTACATCACAAAAACATTGTCAGTCATGTCTCGTCCGCTTTAGTCCTTGTCCACTAGTACAGTTACTTTCGAAGTCCATTACCTTTATCAAATTGTTTTCACAAACCTTTCTGTCTTGGAAAGCCGAGACCATCAGAAAACGCACTATACTAGGAAATCTGTAGTGTAACAGTCCGCAGTGAAAACTACCTGCAGTAACCCATCTAGCTTTTTTCTGAGGACAGAAATGAATAACAAAACCTTAAAGCACTTGATAATGCCATAAAGTTTGTTAATGGAGGTTCCGGTCAGAGCTCAGACGCTTTGTGGGTGCACATTTTATCTTACACAATTTGGAGTTTGACATCACAACTTATTTGAGCAGTCAGACTCATAATTACTCGTAATTATTTCTGGCTACAACCTCCTCGTGAGTTCTCCTGATTTAAAATGTCTCGGGTTCTTGAAGCACCCGCTAATTGAAATGCATATAAAACTCAATAAAACTCCATTATGAGGTGCAGTTTCAACAGGAAGCCATAACTGTCACCAGGTACCTTGTAAACATGTTTTACAATTCTCAATGCAAATGAGCTCAGATTAGCCTGAAGGTGTGTTAGAAGTGATTCGAGTTAGGAGCTGGTGAGAAACAGTGTGATTAGCTAGAACAGACAGTGTGATTAGCTAGAACAGACAGAGCTAATGAGCCTGAAGCCTAAGGATCGTGAGCAAGGAGGCAATATCAGTGAGGAGACTGAAGGGCACTTCAGGAGATTAATCCAGGGGTTTTTATTCACCTCAGGAAGGTCCTATGCCTTTAGTATTTGAAGCTGAAGTTATACCAAGTGCTTCTCAGCCCAGTAGGAGACATCAATGGCTTTGAATCGAAGTCACTAGTGGGCCAACAGTGTTTTCACTGTGTTTATTGGGTTTTGTTTTGGGTCGTATTTATTCATTTTAGGAATACATGTTCCAAATCAGCCAAGTTTGGAAGGTCAGCATTTTGCTCAAAACATGCGATTGGTAGTCCAAAATTGTATAGTTTTCATATTTTTTTGAGGTAAATAATGTAAGGCAGGTATGTGATGTTTTTGAATCCTGCTGCTAAACCTGTATGGTGCAGCATAATTATGCATGGCTCATTGGTCTAAATGGTGTTGCAATTTATTTGATTCATGATATTTAAATGGAAGATTGATTCTTCAAAGAAGGCTTTCCTCCCGGGACTTAGGAACTGTTATGTGTTCAAGTGGTTTCGCAAGGAAACAAGAAGAACGTGCTGATAATGCCTTTTTTCTTTACTTTTGTTTTGTCTGTTGATGAAAGGAAGAGACAGAAAGGAAGGACAGTTGGTATAGTGTGTAGTGCAGCGACCTCCTATGCAACAGTAAGCCAGTGGTGGCACTCGTTAATGCTCATCTCATGAATACGGTATTTCCATCTCAGTTTGAGGGAAGCATAAGAATTTAAAAGTATTTTATATAACAGTACTTATATAAAGTATTGTTAATGTTAATGTTTAATGTGTTCATTTAGCCCACACAGTGGTTAAAAATCAACCAGTTTGATCCCTTAAATTGATGTATGAATTATGCTTTTTTAAGTAGATTTTCTGAAATCGCTTATTTAACATATTTTAAATTACATACTCACTGTTTTAGAAAACAGTTTTTTACAGATTAATTAATACTAGCTTAATGTATTAGTGCTCCCCTGAACGGGAGGGATAAAAGTGCAAGGCTGTGTGTTAAATTACCCACAAAATGAACACTAAGCAATAAAATAGTCCCATAAATTATTTGATCGCCATATATGCCATAAATAATCTGACAATTTTTTTCTTCTTTTCCATGGTTTGCCATAGAACACTGTCAGGGGGTGGTGAATGTATTTGTTTAAAGGGGGGGATTGTTTAAAAAAAAGAGCAAAGACCAAATTGCCCTCGACAAAAAGTAGTGAGCAGTGATGCCCCCAGTGTGCCCAGCATATATTATGCATATGCTTTTAGAGATAGAAAAAAGAGTCTCATCTCATTTTTGTCCAAAACATAAAAAATTACATCCTAAATTTTGTGTCAAGCTGCAAAGATAGTGTGAATGTTACTCCCTGTGGGGTTGTGAATGAGGGGCAGAGTGAGAACGCTAGAAGCCCCTGCGTGTTCTGACCTGAAGGAACACCCCAGGTTTCTCCCAGAGTTACATCATCAGGCACATGGCCCTTGAGATGCTTCTGCTGCTGTATCCTGCAGTGCTGCAGTTTTGGATCTGTTCTGCGTTCCACATTTGAACAAGAAACTAAAGGCACTTTGTTAAGAAGAGGGTTAGGAGAGCCCAGTGGTGGAAAGAAATCTGCAAATCTGAAAGTGTCTCATAAATTTTTTCTTTTTTGTCTCACCTTGAGTTACAAGTTTTTGTCTTTATTTAGTTTTAGAACAATACTATTCTTTCAGCTAACAATACTGGACAGATAGACAAACCCAAAAATTTTGGTTCACAAAACTGTGTTCTGTTTAGTACTGGGTAAAAATAAAACACAAAATGTGCCATTACTTCTCCACAGGCCATGCATGTTTAATTTGTTTTCCAAAATGTTAAATTCAGCATATAAACAGTAATTGTGCACTAAAAGGTGCAGAGATTTGTTTAATCTCTTTGTATAAGTGCACTTATACAAAGCATGGTGCCCCAAGCTTTTGCGTTATTACTGTAGCATACAGTTAAATAAAACTCTTTTGGGGGACTTAACATCTTAACATTTGTTTTTTGAGTATGAGCTCTCTCTAAAATATTGGGAAATGTCTTGAGTTGTACTACTAGCAGACTGGTGTGTTAGCAGTGTTCACAAAACATGGTGATGACAATTTAACTGGTGGTGGACATCTTCTCTAAGGGTGTACTTACTCTAGGCCAGATTCTAGACCCGTGCACGCTTATGTCATCATATTAACCACCACTTTATTCTTTTCATCCAGTGAGGTGCTGGATTTCAGAGGCTTACCCAGTAGCTTAAAACTGAGCCCAGGGCCACGTCCTCAGATATGTCTGGGCACGGTTCAGCATACTTGGCCTGGACAAGGTACAGAGCACACTAGCCAGAAGAACTGGACTTTGTGGTCAAACATTCATAGGCTCAGTCCAGAACACCTAGTTTATTTATCTGTTGGTGAGATGGGAATCCACAGAGGAGCTGTGACTATTTCCCACCTTCACCATGCACAGAAACCTTGGCCACAGCTTCTAGCTTTTGTGACACTATTCATAAACTAGCATTAACTTTTTTCAGACATATTTTAAAGAAAATCATGACCATTTGGAGAGTAAGTTTCCTGTATATGGTGGGATAGATTAGTAGGTAAAGGGGGCATTTGGCTGACGTTCTTACCCAGAGCGACTTACAATCATTAGTTATAGGGACAGTCCCCTTGGACCAACAGGGGGGTTAGGTGTCTTTCTCAAGGGCACAGTGTTAGAAAGTGGGGGTTTGAACCAGCAACTTTGTGGTCATCAGGTTTACGGTGTTTTACCCACTAGGCTATCGTCACCCTCACCCCCTTACCGCTAGTTTGTGCATGCTATATGATTTGGAGAAAGAAAACAGTTCAGTGTAGAGTATGTGTGCGTGTGTGTGTGTTTGTATGTGTGTGTGTGTGTGTGTGTGTGTGTGTGTGTGTGTGTGTGTGTATTTGTATGTGTGTGTGTGTTTGTATGTGTGTGTGTGTTTGTATGTGTGTGTGTGTGTGTGTGTGTGTGTATGTGTGTATGATGTACAGTTTGTTATTCAGTTCTGATTTAGGAGTCTGATGATCTGGGGGAAGATGTTCTCCATTCTGGTGGTGAAGGTCTGGATGCTGCGAAACCTTCGCCAGATGGAAGGAGGGAAAAGAGGGTATGGGAGGGGTGTGTGTGGCCATCCATAATGCTGGTGGCTTTGCTGGTGCAGTGTGTGATGTAAGTGTCTGCAACCGAGGGGAGAGAGAACCCGATGATCTTCTCAGCGGTCCTCTTGTTCTCTGTAGGGTCTTGTGATCTGATGCAGCACAGTTTCTGTGCCATGCCAGGATGCAGCTACAGAGAGTGCTCTCTACTGTGAAAATGGGGGTGGGGGTGCGCTCTTTTCTGGTTCTCTAATGTTGGACAAGCATTACTGGTATTCCCCCACAAGTCACCACTGTATGTGGATTAGCTTTGCATGTGCGTGCTTTCCTCTCTGTCACTGTGGCTTAGTGGTTTAAATTTCAGCAAGTTTACAGCTCATGGTAGACTGAAAGTCATGAGCTGAACGTTCTTTTAGCATCGAGCCTTACTTCACTCACACAGAACTATTCTACCCGTGTTCTCCTGCTCACTCTTTCTCTCTCTCTCTCTCTCTCTCTCTCTCTCTCTCTTTCTGCCATGGAGGTATATCAGAACTTCTCAGGACAGCTTCAACCTCTTTGCTGACGCAAACCTTACAAGGCAGCTTAGTGTATTGAATGAAAGTAAGCCTATGTGTGTGTGTGTGTGTGTGTGTGTGTGTGTGTGTGTATGTGTGTGTGTGTGTGAAGTTGAGATGTAGCTGAGAGTTTTTTGTGTAGACCAGCGGGGCTCAGTTATTGCTATTTTCACTGCATAATCCTGATCTTCTTAGCACATTCTTCTTCACCCCATTAAAGTGGATGTACAGCATTTTGCAGTGTTACGTGTGGTCTCTGTGTTCTTCACTGCTTACCCACTTTCCTGAGGACACTGCTGCTGCTTGTGTCTTCATAACATGGTGCGTAATACAGCGAGTCAGCCAAAACTGAGTCCGAGATGTGGTTTCTCTGCCTCTTATTTTGCTGTGAGTGGAGCAGCAGTCATTTTCTATTGTGGCCCCTGCTGCCCTGGCTGGGGTGGGGCCACACGCTTGCTGAGGGTTAAGAGGCAATGTCATCGTTGGCTGCTGAGTTGGTGAAGTGTTGTCATGCCAACACTGCCTTTTCCACTTGCCTTGAGGCACAAAAGATGCATTGCAAGGACAGTTTCAAAATGGAGACTCAGTAGAGATTTTCTAAATTTTCTGTGTCTGAAACACAAAAAGCTATGTAACGATAAAATTCTAAAGCTGCATTTTGGTGCACTTTAGCAATTTAGCAGAAGCTTCACGATTTAATAATATTACCAGAAGTGAACACACCAGGAAAGGATATCATTAGCCCTGCAAACCTGATAACTCATCAACAACGTCTTTGCTGATGCAAACCTTTTGGTGCACTTTAGCCTATTGCTAAAGTGCACCAAAATGCAGCTTTAGAATTTTATCGTTACATGGAGCTTGCTTTTTGTGTTTCAGACACAGAAAATGTAGAAAACCTCTGTACTGAGTCTCCATTTTGAAACTGTCCTTGCAATGCATCTTTTGTGCCTCAAGGCAAGTGGAAAAGGAAGTCTGGAAAGGCCTTAGAACCATCTCAGGCCACAAAGAACAGAATTCTCTGCCGGTGGGGGATGTGAGGTGGGCAAATGAACTGAATCACTTCTTTAACAGGTTTGATTCATTCAGGATGCAGTCTTTGACATCGGCTGCAGACAGCTCCACCCCCACTGCTGCTGCTCCACCTCTGACACCTCAGACACTTCACATCTCCTACACACACCCTGCTCACTGCTCCCCACCCCCAACCTCAGCATCCAGATCACATCCAGCACACGGCTCCAACCTGTCTCTCTCAACCATCCAGGTCAGGATTAAAACCAAGAAGGCCGCGGGTCCTGATGGCATCAGCTCAAGGATTGTCAGGTCCTGCGCAGATCAACTGTGTGGGGTGATGGAGCTCATCTTCAACCTGAG
>JBBIGA010063608.1:0-12341 GCA_037576975.1 Alestes dentex
ACTCTGAGTTCTGAGAGTAAACACCGGTTCTAGACTGTTTTACACCAGTTATATTTACTGAAATCAGAGTTTACTGAGACACAGTAAATGCCTGAGGGTAAATGCCAGTTCTAGACAGTTTTAGACAGTTTATTATTTACTGAAATCAGAGTTTACTGGTACACTCTGAAAGGTTATGAAGGGTTAAACCTTCATAAAGGTTTTTTGTAACGAACGTCAGGCCAAAATTGACCGATAATTAGTAACACTTCCCTGGTGGCCAGCATTCAAAAGACCAAGACCTTTCATAAAAACAACCAGGAACCTAATAAACATTCAGAGAGGCTTATTCCAGCAAGTGTCAGAGCTGGCAGTTAGAGCTCGCAAATCCCAAATCTGCACCAGACTGTGGGCCTCCAGGATCGGAACTGATGACCCCACGTTTGACTTCATCACTCAAGAGTGTGTAATTCTTTTTAAAGGGTTTCCTGAAGAGACTGATTAGCAGCCTCACTGCCCCTTGCTTCCTCAGACAGCTCCAGTTGTCTCCAGTCTTCTGAAGTAAGTGGGGAAATGAGCTGCAGGGTCAAGGACCAATTCGAAACATTTCATTGTCTCGCTGGACTGCAGCAGAGTGACATTTCCGGCTAACTGACAAACCTTCTCCAGTCCTGTGACTGAACTGCTGATGTGTCATGTCCTCTGCTAGCCCAGGGCAGCTCCTGCTAATGAAGTGTCCCACCAAGTCAAGCTGAGTCTAGCAGACGCCTCTCTCACACACACTTAAAATAAAAAAATCAATAGGTACACTTCGCCCTCACACAACACTAATTTACTGCAGAAAAAAAGGATCTCGACTAGTTTTTGAGGAGAGCAAGTACAGTGCAAACAAATGGCAAAATGTGTCAAGAAACAAACCGTGAGATTTGTAGCCAATAAACTGCAATATAAATGTACACAAGCACATTTATATTTCTCAATACGTGCACAAATTTCTCAATATAAAACCATGTTTACTTTTGCAGTGACTTAGGGGACACCATCTTAAATTTTAGCCGTATTTTATTTGCCTCTGTGGGCTCCAGTGTCTGTGTTTTTATGTACCTCAAAGGAGTTATAATTCGGTTTTACAGATAATTTGTTTATATTTTCAAATGGCTATTTTTGTTACTGTGCCCTTAAGGTAGACATATGTAAATGACCTGTGTTTAGACTGGCTGCCCCAGGCTAAACCGCCCTAGGCAAAATAGGCGGATGGAATTGTATGGAAATGTTTTCGTGATTACACTGAAAAAAAAAGGCATTTTGACTTTTGAAGTCTGAAATTTTAAGTACGAAGTTTTAAAAAGCCAGCCCAGTTAACTTAAAAAACACATTTTTAAAAAGTGTCTGAATTAAAAGAGGCTGTTGTGTGTGCAGCTGTGTTTCCATGTATGAGATGTGGACAGTATGTCCCATTTTACCAACCCAGAGAAAGTGAGACCAGTCATGATCTTTAAACCCGTGGCTATGGATCCCTGTGGCATCATCAGGGATCAAACTGGCAAACTTGTGGTGATTAGTGACAGTGCTACCTCAGGAATAATCGGGAACAATGGCAGGTTAGAGAGTTGCCCCTGCAAGCAGAAGGTTGTGGGTTCAGATCCCAGCACTGCTAGGGTCATCACTGAGGTTCCCTTGTGCAAGGTACCCCACACACTGCTCCCCAGGTGCCCCGCATTGGTGGCAGAATTTTGCACTGTTGTCCCGTTCTCCCCAATGACGGCGGGCACTCGGGCAGACTTCCATAGCGAAAGACTTTTCTTTATTTTTCCAAAACGAAACTGAAACGAGGGTCAGACACAGCTCTATAGCTTTAAACAAAAGGGTGACAGGAGAAACACAAAAGTAACCGGGCGGTGGACCGACAACCCAGGTCGGACCTAAAGGAACTTAAATACAAGAAACACAAATCCCTCCACCAGTGACAAAACAGACTTAATTCTCTTGAGCACACCGGCAGGTGCAACTAATAAAAACCCGGTGTACTCAAGAAACAGAAAACCAAAACAAGAAACCCCTAGTGGCCTCTAGAGGCCACCCACTGTAACTGACCCCAGACCTGACAACTGTTCACACATGACTACAAGGTGCCTCTTTATTTGTATAGTGTGCTTGTTATATTATACTGTTGTATAGCTTTTATTCTATTGTTTTCTGCTGCTCTTAACTTTGTAACTTTGTTCTGTCCACTTTCTGCTGTAGCAATGCAAATTCCCCACTTGCGGGACTAATAAAGGTTTATCTTATACTACTTTAAACGTCACGAATTGAAGCTGTAGAGTTGAGATGTCAGCACTCCCCAGCATGTGTTTTAACCACCTTTGGGCCAAAAGAGTCTCAGTGTGTGTTTTTAACAGCAGTTTGGAAAAGAAAACAAAGAAAAATGCCATCATTATTTAACACCTGCTCTTCAAACCAAGCAAAACACTTTGATGAACACAGCTGAGCGTTCAAGCTAAATATACTCAGAGGATTCACACACAGCTGCGTTATGCTAACTTTTTAACTAACTTTTGTAACTAATTTTCAGGTCCGTTTATCTTACTTAATAGGGATTCTAGGACATTTTTTTAATTTATTTTTCTGCATAATTGAGTGTTTGAGAATCAAAGTCTCTCCAGAGTGGGTGCGATGTGAGAAAAATGACCAACTCGGATTTCTTTACAGTGGCAGTGAATGGAACCAGAAGTCCCCCAACAAAAAAATACAGCCTTTTATTTACAGTCCAAACCCAGCAGTGAGCCTGCATGTGCCTTCTGAGTGTTTATATGAAATCTAAAGTTTTCTTTCAGGACTATTTTGCCCTTTAAAGGCCCACACACACCTCTCTGCCATGAATGTGGTTAAAAAAATAACAAGTTTCAGGTCATGCTTATTGTAAAACTATCATAGAGCCATGTCTAAAGGCACCAGGCAGTGAATTTATAACCATTTCATGAAATGGATTTTTGTGCGGGAGCTTTTAGAGCAGGGGTCACCAGCCTTATCTACAGAGGGTTGATGTGGCTGCAGTTTTCATTCCAGTCAAGCAGAAGCTCACCTCATGCGCTGGCAGACTGAGACTAAGCGGTTCAACAAGTGGAATCTTTCCTCCTGTTCGTGTGGAATGAAAGCTCTCAGCCACAGTGGCCGTTCTGTGGACACAAGTTAGAGTTTACAGGCACTGAAGACCTCAAACATCTGGTTCCATTCACTGCCACTGGGAACACTTTGGAAAGGTTCTCTAGAACTGAGCATTTCACACCAAAACACTTTGACTTTGGTGACTTTGTTTGCATCTTAACATCTTAACAATGACTTTGTCTGCATCTAAATGCATCTTTGCATTTACTATGTAAAATATAGTTATCGATAGAGCCCCACGATGGCACAGTGGGTAGCACTGTTGCCTCACACCTACAGGGTTGGGGGTTTGAATCCGGGTCCTGGTCCTATGTATGTGTGTGTGTGTGTGTGTGTGTGGAGTTTGCATGTTCTCCTCGTGGTGGTGTGGGTTTCCTCCGGGGTCTCTGGGTTTCTCCCACAGTCCAAAAACATGCGCATCAGGTGAACTGGGGTCTTTAAATTGACCATAGGTGTGAGTAAATGATAGACCCCTGGATAGGCTTGCGCCAGTAGACCCCGGGATGGGCTCCGGCTACCCGTGACCCTAGTTCTTGTGTCACTGTGCGTCTTTGCAGTCATAACATAAGTAATTTCCTCTGGAATTAATAAAGTTCTCTGATTCTGATGAACAATTTATTATGCAGAAGGGTGGAAAAATTGACAGAAAGAAACCACTCAGCGTATTGAGTGTTGATATGTCTTTACATAATGGTGCTTGTCTAAACACGAGGCCTGGAATAAACTGTCCTAATGTTTAAGATCATGGAGAAATGTTGAAGGAGAAGTTCTACACAGCTGCTCTTGAAACAGATGCAGAATTTATATTTTCTTGCTTTGAGAGCAATAGAATTTCACATAAAAAAACAGTATGAAAAAGTGCTTGCATGCATTTACTGAATGACAAATGACAAGCTGATGTGTCAAAATGCCAGCGTTTAATGAGAAAGCATCCCATAAGGATGCCATCTGGGTCAATGTCCAGTGACAGCTGGCAACAATCCACTGATGGCAGCAAACCTGGCCAGTTTGGGACCACCCTGGGAAAAGAGGATCACTCCTGCCATCTAGTGGTCACACTGTCACTGCACACAGAAAATAACTGACTAGCCCCCTTGAACTTCATAAAATCACCAAAAAAAAAAAAAAAATGAAAATGAAAAGTATACACCTGAATAAATGCATACAAACTCTTTTCCAAACTCCGCCTTTCTAATTTGCATGCTTATGCACGTTTATGCATGTTTCTGATTGTTCTTGACCATGCAGCACATATTTATCCATTATGGGTGGGATCAGGCATCTAACAATGAGACAAACATCCTGTATGAATTTGCTATGATGGTGTTCCCTGTTTGGTTCAATACAAATCCAGTGCATAATTAAACCAAAGAATCAGACCTTTTACTTGACATTTTACTTGAACCCTGTTGACATACTATTGCCATTAAAATGTCATGACAGACGTCATATGCTGTCATAAATTATCCTGACAGATTATGTTAATTAATATAATGCTACAGCACTACAATATTTGATGACTTAATTGTTCTGTCACTTGCTAATTTAATGTTATGGCATCAAACATTACAGTGTCTGTCATAACAGTTACCAACAAAGTAAACATGTCACTGCTATTACCGGACATAGTCATGACAGGATACCACATCTTCCATGACATGTTTATGCCACTGTAACGCCAGGGATATGTAGCAGGTTAAGTAAAGTTTTGCAAGACATCACAAAATGACCATGTGTATGTCAGGCAGGCAGCAATTTGCTGCCATTCTCCTTTCTAGCCCACTGGGTGGCAGCAGAAGACGAAGAAAGGCTCATTCTGACTTGATTTGAACCTCAGTGCAGACCCTTTAATGTAGAGTGGCATGACGAGCTCAAACAACCTGTAGATGCACTAAAATCCAAGATGAACTAAATTTCATTATAATGTTAAACCCTATAAACTCAAAGCCCACTCTTCATTTACAGTCTTTATTACATGCACTGTGTGCCAGTTTCCCAGACATTATTGTCACACAGTTATACAAGTACAACGTGCAGTGAAATGTACCCCAGATCACACCTGAGGCTGTGGAAATTTCCACAATACATAACCTAGTCTTAAGATTACTGAAAGAGAGATAGGAAAAGAAAAGACAATACAATAACAAATAGATTGAAAATAAAATAAGATAAAAATGTTCTGTGTAATAAAGAAATATATATAGACAGAAACAATAAACTGTGAATGGGTGTAGTGACTTTGTTGTAGTGACACCCTTGACTCTTCTGGAAAAGTTGTTGGAACATTGCTGTGAGGATTTGATTGCATTCAGTCATAAGAGTGTTAGTGAGGTCAGGAGGTCAGGATGAGGAGTTCTGGATTGCAAATATTATATCTAGATATATATTTATATATTTATATTTTTTTCCTCACAACGTACATTCTGTCGACAAGATATTGGTGCTTGTCCCCTTTGATTAATCGCACTGTAATACGCAAAAATTGTATTGCCCACTTTTATTTTTAAAGTACTGCTATATGAACAATAACATTTGGTTTGCAAACACTTTAAACTCAGTGCTCAGTTACACAGTTACAGTTCAAATATTTCTGTAAATCTCAACTTAAACATTAATGCAATCAAATCAAATATAAAGCCAACGCTATTTGCCACTGCAGGGCATTCACACTTTATCAAGTTTGTTGTAGAAAAAACAAAGAGTCCAGAGCATGGGGGGCAGAACTATTATAGCAGCTGTAAAGGAGAACCAACTCCATATGAAAGTCTCTGTATCTGGATGGTGTAATGGTCAGGCTTCCCAAAGCAGCCTGCGAAAACCAGCTGAGACATAGAGCTGCATGCTGCACACACCCACAAGCACAAAAAAGCAACAAAATTTCATGATAAAAGGATTTTTAAAAAACCTGCGTTAACGCACGATAAAATAATTGTCTGTGTTAAGTAAATAATTCGGTTACGCGACAATGACGCGTTAACATGTCCAACCCAGATATATATATATATATATATTGGATGGTGCAATGGTGCAATTTTATGCTTCTACACCCTATTCATCCAACTGAATGCCACCATCTGCTGATCCTCACAATTCGTGTCAGCCTCCTTTCACCTCTTTCATCTGTGAGCTATTTTCAGCTGCCGCTCTGCTCTGGGCAGGATGGCTTTTGGGTTTTTGGATGACAGAAAATTCCAGATCTAAAATGGACACTGCTGGGCTTGAAAAACCCAGCATGGTTTCAGAACTGGACACTCAAAAACCAGCAATCAACCTAATGTTCAAAGGCACTTTAACCTTTTTATTTCCCATAGACAGGCCACTGTGTTTTTCATTAACACTTACATTTTGTCGTCAGTGTATTTCGAGTCTCGGTGCTTGTCCACTTTAACTGATTAAAATCCACCCAGGATGCAGTTGTGTGTCCACACTTGTCAGTAAAATGGATCAGCATGTGGAGTGCTGTATTTTCTGTTATTATATAAAGGGAGCTTGCTGCCTTTATTGTTGGTTGTTTCTAAGCAACACACATTCTGAATGCCGACAGAGGGCCTTTTGTTGATTTTTTTTTTTTTAATTTGAGTAAATGAAAGGCCACAAACGTGTGAAGCATATTCCTAAGGCAGAAAAGGCTGCTTGGCATTTAAGTGTTAATCAGGATCCTCCCTTTCATGTATACTATCTGACATTAAAGGTCAATGAGGGATCATAGCATTCCACTGGATTTATCTTGCCAGGCAACATCTGTGGTGTTTTGTACATGGAATAATAATGAACAGTTCATATATCTTGCTAGTGCCTTGCTATTGATAGTCAGAGGTTAAGGGTTAAGGGTGGAGTCACATGTATTATGACTCGGCATTTGTCAGATTTGCACCAGAAATTTTCTACAGTTCTTATAGAAGCAAAGGTCGAATTACACATTTGGTATGTTCCTGACTAACACTTAAAGGGCCCTGTTGTTTTAATACATATGTGAATGATACAAGTGAGGTCTTTTCTGATTGGCTGTTCTTTATTGTGACTCATTCAAAAAGAAGTCCAGACTTCGATGTGAGAGGGTGGAGGATGTCTAAAAAAAAAAAAAAGAACAGAGTGACAAAAAAAAACAAAAAAACAAAATGCGTTGGAAAAAAGTGATATGGATCTTTGAATGGAGTATGTATATAAAATGCAACTTATAAAATCCATCAGTGAGTAATTTAAATACAATTATATTCCTTAAATAAAGGTATGTGCTATATCTTATTATGTGCAGTAGTCTTACTGTGTGCAATATCATGTGCATTTTTATTATCGGGTGCTGAATCACTTAATTAGGTGTGATATCATTATTATTATTATTATTATTATGCGCAATCGTCTTATCATTTGAAATATCCCTACTTATATCAGTATAACCACTCTACTACTGATCTCTATTACAGTAATTACAGACTCCTAATCACTATTAGTGTTACTAGTAGTTCACTTAAATGTAAGGTATTTCTCTATAGTATTTATACCCAGCATTTGTGTATATAGTATTGTGTTTATATTGTATTTTGTACAGAGTATTTTCTCCAGAGGTTATATTGATGTTACTCTGTATTGTTAATGTCTCAGTGCCTTTGTGTGTCTGTGCAGTCGAAACATAAGCAATTTCCTCCTGGATCAATGAAGTTCTGATAGTTCTCATTCTGATGAAAGTTCTGATGCTGATAGACCTAAAAGGGATGTTAAAAGTATCACCCAGTTATAGCCTTTGTGCCCTAATGGTCTATGGGACCTTTTGAAAGTGGTTCTAGACAGCACAAGAAAGGGTTCCACCATTGTGACAACTCAAAGAACTGTTGCTGTCATTATAAACACAAGTTTCTGTTCCATTCATACTGATGCTTTGGTTCATGGAGCTTATTAACCACAGTCAACAAAGCCAATCTGCAGGTTACAGTATTCAAAGTTATGCCCATTAGGCATGAGGTTAATCATAACCAGCAACCGCACTTCCTACTCGTCTGAGATCTTTGTATGAGGAACCTTTTATTTCCCTCTCTCCTCCTCTGTGTTTGTTTTGCACAGATAGTCAGGAAATGGTTTACCTGTGCATGCTATAAGGATTAAAAAAAGATTTCCCCAGGAAAAAGGTTGGAACAGTCATGCTTTGCTATGCAGTGGGTGAGTCACGACTGATCAGCTGCTATTTGTAGAAAGTGAGAAAAGACTTTTTCAGTTCATAATAAGACCCCACCCTGAATGGAAGTGTATGGCAAACAGAAATATGAGATCACATGAAAACGCGTTCGTTTCAATTACAGTCGTGCAGACCGAACTTCGGGTGGGATCGAGGTAAGGGGCAGTAATGGGAGTGACCTGCTGATGTTGTAAACCTGTAAAAGGCCTTGCAGGAAACGGTCTGGAGGAAAAAGTCTTCAGCAGGAAAAAGATTAAAGATTAACTAAAAGAGCCTCTTCCCAACATGACTGGAAACAAGTCAAAGCACGTCTGGGACACAGGGCTGGACAGAGAGCCTTCAGACAGCTGACCTTTCCTGCAGAAAATCAAAGCTCCTCCACACTGCTCTCTCAGTGTGAGAGGACTGTGAAATCAGAAGAAGAAGGAGAAACACTTCATCACTTGGTAAGTACACCCACAATTTCACTGAGCTTTGGAAAAATAAACAAAAATACGTATGACAATAAAACTGGTAATACCCATCAATAATTCAGTAATCAACAAAAATTATTTTCTTAAAAAAATATACACTGTATATTCAACTTTATACGTTACACAGAAAACAGCGGGATGAGAACAGAAGAGCTTGAAAAGTAATATTTTTTAATGAATGAAAATATCTATATTCTATCAGTGAGGTCTTCGGGACGGTCTTGTACTCATGGATGTGTCAACATCGTTCCACTTGCTTTCAACAGTTGGTTAGTAGTGGAAGACATTTGTCCAGTTACTGGGAGACAGGGTGTTTTAATGGGGTTTAAATATGGACTTTGACCACACCATTAATGGACGTTTTCTCCCACTATCTCTCAGGCGCAGGAGAATTATCGTTGAATAAATACTGACTGATCGTCGTCTCAAGACTCACATGATGGGAAATTTCAGTTACACTTCTTCTTCAAGAAGTGGAAAATATTTACAGCACTAGCAATACAATAGCATGACATTGACTGATCTCTAGAAAAGATCTGGAAAAACGTTCCATAATCTGATCGCACTTTAATAGAAAATATTTTGGTAACACTCCACTGAAGGCCAGTATTAGGGCGGCTGGTGTCCTAGTAGTTAGGGAGTTGCCCCTGCAATCAGAGGGTTGAGGGTTCGAATCCCAGGACTGCTAGTGTCGTCACTGAGGTTCTCTTGAGCAAGGTACCGTCCCCACACACTGCTCCACAGGCACCATTGGTGGTGGCAGCCCCCTGCTTCGCTTGGTGAATGTGTTAAATGGGTTAAATGCAGAGAAGAATGTCACATTGTTCACACTGTGGCGTGTTCATGTGTGACTATAATAAGACTTCTATAAGATGGTATGGCTGGACGCATAACAGCATTCACAGGCTGATTATTTTTAATAAGACCACATACATCGTTTTTTTATATAACTGATCTTAGCATTAGTGTCTAAAAGCTTTATGAGTCTGTTGTGAGTTTTGCTCCATGTTTGGCATCCGGATGTGCCACATCACCAACCTTCTCTACACACAGATTTTCACGTTTTGAAAAACAAGTTCCCCTCAGAGTCCAGAGCATGGGCTCCGGAATCACTGTAGCGTTACAGTTTCCTTACAGTTTCAAAATGCAATGAATTTGCATCTTTTTTTAAATCACAAAATAGAAAATATTAGACATAACCTTGGATCTACACACTCAAGTAACTTTATGTCAACCCAGAGAAATAACATGCCTGTCATGTCCGAGTTTGATCCTATAGATGTTAGAACTCTTGAGGAAATCATCTTAAACCGTCTACATGTTCCCTGGACACTCTACCTACAACCTTTTTTAAAAGTGTTTTTAGTAGCTTTGCACAGGACCTGCTGCACATTGTGAACAGCTCTCTGAACTCAGGCATTTTTCCAGCACTGTTGAAAACCACAATTAGTAAACCTCTCCTGAAGAAGAGCAATTTAGACGCTTAACAGTTATAGACCCGTTTCAAATCTTCCCTTTATAAGCAAGATTTTGGAGAAAGTGGTTTTTAATCAAATTAGTAATTACCTGGACACAAATAGATTCTTTGATGATGATCAATCAGGTTTCCTTCAACATCATAGCACAGAAACTGCTCTTGTCAAGGTACTAAATGATGCTCACCTGAATACAGATGCAGGGAAAATAACTGTACTGGTGCTGCTAGATCTGAGTGCAGCCTTTGACACCGTTGACCATAATATCCTGCTATACAGGCTTGAGAACTGGGTTGGGCTCTCAGGTACGGCCCTTAGTTGGTTCCGGTCATACTTGGAAGGCAGGAGATATCTTGTCTCAATCGGCTCATGTGAATCGGAGGAAACCGCCATGCCATATGGAGTCCCTCAAGGGTCCATTCTGGGACCTGTCCTTTTCAATCTGTGTATGCTTCCTCTGAGTCAAATTCTTAAAGAGAATGATGTGTCCTTTCATAACCATGCAGGTGACACTCAGATCTATCTAGCTCTCTCACCAAATGACTTTGGCCCAATCCAGTTATGTGTTGGTGCCTTGAGAATGTACATAACTGGATGCATCATAACTTTCTCCATTTAAATAAAGACAAAATGGAGATTATTCTGTTTGGTAATAAAGAGGGAAGATCAATTCTTAGTGCTGACCTGGAATCTGGAGCACTTAAGACATCCAGCCATGTAAAAAACCTCGGTGTGATCCTGGATAAAGACCTTAGTTTTGATGATCACATCAAAGCTGTCACAATGTCAGTACTTTGGCACCTCAAAAACATTGCTAAAGTTAGAGACTTTGTGTCCAAACAAGAATTAGAGAAACTGATCCATGCCTTCATTTCATGCAGGGCTGACTCTTGTAATGCTCTCCTCACTGGGATTTCCAACAAGTCCAGACAGCTCCAACTCATTCAAAATGCTGCTGACAGAGTACTAACCAAAACCAAGAAAACAGTGAACATTACTCCTATTCTCAGGTCCTTGCACTGGCTCCCAGTTCGGTACAAAATTGACTTCAAAACATTACTTATTGTGTACGAGTCACTCAATGGTCTGGGTCCTACGTACATCTCTGATATGCTTGAAGTATATATTCCTGGTAGGTCTCTTAGATCTGCAGGAGCTGGCCAGTTAGTGGTAAGAAGATCTGAAACCAGACATGGTGAAATGGCATTTAGTCATTATGCGGCTCGCTGCTGGAACAAGCTGCCCATTACTATCAGATCTGCACCGACTGGAGCTTTAAAAAAAACTGCTAAAAACAGCACTATTCTCCTCTGCCTTCCTTTAAATATTTGCACTTTTACTGCACCTTTTAACATTCTTTTGTGTATTCTTTTACTTCTTTTATCCCTCTCATTATCATGTTTTATTTTTTCTAATTTTGATTTGTCCTATTGTATTTTCCCTTTCTGTAAAGCACATTGAATAACCTTCTGTGTATGATAATGTGCTATAAATAAATAAACTTGAACTTTTGTGCTCAGGGCACAAGCAGCATGTAGAGTCTCAGTTGGTTTTCGCGTGGTAATGGCGTCCCATTACTATTGTCCATATAATATGTCATCATTACTTTTATCCATATTTTATGTGCATTACTTTGTCCATATAATATGGATATATGTAATGGGACGCCTGACCCCTGAGAAAACCAGTCGAGACCTAAAGCGCTGCGTGGACAAAAGTATTGGGACGCCTGAACATTACACCAACAGGGCCTTAAATGACACTACATTCAGATACATAGACTTTCATATGGAGTTGGTCCCCTTTACAGCTGCTATAATGGTTCCTCCCCACATGCTCTGGACTCTGATGGGAACTTGTTTTTCTGTAACAAACTAGACAAAACGTGAATGCCCTGCCGTGGCAAATAGCTTTGGTTTTATTTCTGATTTGATTACATTCATATTTACGTTGAGGTTTACAGAAATATTTGAACTGTAACTGTGTAACTGTGTTAAACTGTTGTTAAAAAGCTCCTTATTTGTTTAAAGTGTTTGCAAACCAAATGTTATTGCACTTTTGTTCATATAGCAGTACTTT
>JBBIGA010063639.1:0-12340 GCA_037576975.1 Alestes dentex
TGTGTGTGTGGGGGTGTGTGTGTGTGTGTGTGTGTGTGTGTGTGTGTGTGTGTGTGTGTGTGTGTGTGTGTGTGTGTATTGGGTTGGGGGGGGATAAGGGGTTTAAATTCAGACATAGTGGTCAGTGGAGGAAAGAGCCCTTCTCTAATACCGTAGCCTTAAGTTGTATTGCACTTTATAACGTAGCTCTTTAACATTTAAAGCCTTTCAGGGTAAGCATGATAGTTACATGATCTAGCATGATAGAATGATGATCATACATCACTGCATATTGCGGAACTTGTATAGTCATGATAAAAGTCCTGTTCCTAGTGTTGTGTTGAAATTGATGTTTCATCATTCACACTGCACTGTACATTTTGCACCCATGCATGTCTGGATGTATGTATGTTTGTACTCATAGGGTGTTCAGAGGTGTGCACAAACAGGTGTCATAAGCTCAGTATAAAGTCTGACAGAGTCTATAGTGTAGATACCTACAATCAGTCATGGACTACGTTTCAGAAAGCCAATCTAAGTCCATTGACTTGGAAACTAAACCCATTGGATTTAATCATTTGCAGCCTTAAAATGCATTTTATATACATTTTAGTTACGATACATCTGTATGTAGTTATATTTTTAATTGTGGGGTTGTATTAATTATGGTAAGATGTCGTCTGCAGGAAGGATTTGAAAGAAGCCATACACCTGGGTTTGGGCTTGATGTTGACAGCACTTCAAACAGTCTTCACAGCGGTCTGGAACCTTCTATTTTATCCATCTTTGAGGACACATCCGCCCCCGGAGAGGTGAGAAAAGCTTGTCTGGTTCAGGGCAGTGACTTTATCTCTTGAAGGACCAAGTCTCAAAACTGATGGGGAGTATTAGTTTATGTCTTAATTTCTGTTTGTTGGATCAGTTTTGAGAATAATGTATTATTGCATCTTGAAAATTAGGTTTGGTTCAAATAATTGAGTATTGATGTATTTGGTTCTTTATTTGGTATTCTGAACTTTTGTCTTTCATTAAGCTGGATTCCTCTCAATTTTCAAAGTTTGACTGATTAATTAATATTGAATGACATTGAATGACCATAATGGACTGTGTATATAAACTTGACATGATTTTATTACTGCTTTAAACTAAATGTTTTGTAATAAACTAAAAAGCATGACATACTCAGGTAAGAATAGTGTAGTGTTAAAAGGGCCGTCAAAGCGAAATAGTCAAATTGGTTTTATTTTGACTTCTGAATAATATTCAGGTGATATCCACGGTCACTCGTTTAGCCCTACGTAACTGAGAGACACAGATAAACAGCAATCGTTAAGATGGCTTTATCTGATTAAGATATGAACAGCCATAAAACTATGAGTTTACAGTAATCAGGCCTGATTGAGTTTCCTGTTCGCTTGTCTCACAAACATTTTTTCAGGCGAAGAACCGGATAGATGAAGAAAGCGAGGCTACATTGCTGTCTGCTCTTTCTGAGATATTGGACAGTGTAATTGAAGACACCTTGTCACCCTTTGACACACTTCCTGATGCTGAACTTTTTGTGGGTCAAAGGAATCATGACTCCAAGGTAAGATCTTAACAGCACATGAATGGAAGACACATCTATAGCCTGTTCTGACAGATGAGCAGAAAACACCATAGTACTATAAGTGTGTCTGTTTTGCAGTGTCATGCATTGAGTTTCGGTAATTATTAGGGACTTTGTCTTCTTTTTGTTAAATGTCTTTTCCTTCTACAGTTCCGGAGGTCCTCTGACAAAGAAGCAGGTCCTTGGGTCTCTAGATCCCAGCGCTCTTCACTGTCAAACTCTAAAGTGAGAACTTGTTTTGTCTTTTGGTGTTGAAATTGTGGACCCAGCTGTGATAGCTGTAAGTCTCTAGACTCTTGTATGCCTTCTTCTGGCTGGCCATGTATTAGGAGGTCTGTGGAACGAAGTAATTAGGTAAATTGTATAATTTCCTTATTACTTTATGGGCGTTGTTAACTTTGTTGAAGGCTATCAAGACAAAATAATCTGTCCTCTTGGGAACAGGTTGCAGGTGAATTAAGGTAATGTGAAGTCTGTTAAAAATGAAGTCAGTTGCAGATCTTGCAAGTTCTTCTGCATTTTTCTTCGAACAGGTGGAGGGCCTGCTTTCAGACAGGCAGTTAAGGCCAAGGGTCCACCACAGAGTCAAAACAGCAACCGTACAGAGAAGTGATGGCGAGGAGGAAGAGCTCAGTGAGATCAGGAGATGCCCAGTAAGAACCTTCAGGATCGAATCGGACCCGGAACTCTCTCAGGATGAGCAGCAGGATGGAGTGCTTGTGTCACTGGTGGATCTCATCAGGCACATGCATCCATACAGCCTCAGGGTGGATCTGCTCAAGGACGAGAAAACCAGGGAAGTCCGCGAGCCGCAGGAGGAGGATGTGTTTGTGGATGTTGTGGGTGATGATGAGCCGGAGGACACGCTTCAGGGCATCTCTGGATTCAGCTCTCAATCCCAGTGTGATCTGTTGTCAGAGCAGAGAGTAGCAGCTGAGGCTCCAAAATCTAAAACGGGTCTGGGAAAGCAAACCTCAGTGGCGGGGCAAAAGGAGAAGTTGAAGATGTGCTCCTCAGGAGATGGTGAACAGAACAGAGATGATATCTGTCGTCTGAAACCTCAGAAGAGTATCTTAGCCACAATGGGTCATGCTAGAGTGAAGAAAAAAGTTAGTTTTGCCCCTGATTTAGCATCAGTGTATGAATACCAGGCTGAATGTGATTGGTCAGATACACCATGCTCAGAAGATAATAAAACACCAGACAGTGATTCTGAAGCTGTGACCTCAGATGAGAACCCCATTGAAGCATCAACGAAGCCCCCCTCTCAGCACAGTAACGCGAAACCCAAATCTATCAGTCTGCAGGAATACCGTCTCCTCAGAAGGAAAGCGCTTCCAAAGGAAGAGAGGAAGATGGACTACAAAACCAAGTGGCCCTCAGTACCTGAACCGCCTCGTGAACTGCCTCCCATCCCCTGTATACCAGGTTACAACCCACCTCAGGTTAACCCAAGAACCTCATTTGCTAATGCCAAGAGCTCCCCTTCAGGTTCTCCAACGAAGCCCAGAAGAAACCCTCACCCTTTGTCACAGCCAAAGCAGACTGCTGTGCAAGCTGTTGACCCACCAAACCCTGTCCTTGTGCCCCTTCCAAAACCAGCCCCTGCACCCGTCAAGACGTCAGAAGAACAAAGCATTAAGCAACAGAAAACTGCTGCTAGCCACCCTACACATTTAAACCTTCAGCTGCAGCCTGCTGCATCCCAAACCTCTGGGACACAGGAAGTTGTTTCTGTTGGAGGTTCACCAGTTGCTGAAGTTCCACCACCAAAGTGCTCCTCAGCAATCATGGCCACCACTAAAGCCAGCATCTCTGCTCCATCTTTACCGATGAGAGGTAGACCATCCCAGAGACGTCTCCCTCTAGTACAGATACCTGCAGTCATTAGAGATCACCACTGTGCGGAGGTGCTAAGTCAGAAATCTACTGATGAAATAGGTAATTGAAGCAGATGAGTGATGTCTAACATTATGTCACTGCTGTGGGGACAAAACCTTGTGTCTCCGATTTACACGAGAAGCAAAGAGAAAAGTGTTAAAAGATTTATGTAACAGTAGTTTTGGACCATATATATTGCTTTTTAAAAATTGAAAACGAAAATGAAGTTGGAAGTGTTGCCCGTGACAGCAATATATCATAATGAGTAATAAAAATGTTTGCTTTATCTGAACACTAACACACTCTTAATGTGTTTGTTTTTTTTTTTTTCCTGTAGGAATCCAGGCCACTGATGTAACCAGTCTTTTGGAGCAATTCGAGACACAAGGTAGGGTTTTCTTTATTTTCCTTGGGTAGTTTATTAAACTGTTAGTGTCTATGGAGACACGGGTATAGTCACGTTTAAAGCATCTAATCAGAAAGCACTGTCTATAATGTTCTAAAGAGTGAGTTTGTGGTATTATAACTTGAACGTTTGCCCCATCAGACAACTAATACTTTAAGCAAGATTGAATTATTTCTGACTTAATCCACCAGGTTTCTGTTCTACTGCCATAAAATCATTGAAGCCTCATTCTATAAAGATAGTAGAGATAGAAATCTGCTGTGCAGTGCCTCTTTAATGACTTGATGGCTCTGGGCGTCCACAGCTCGTAACTTTGTGGTAAATTACTTTGCGTTTTCACGCAATGAAGATTAGAAGTTGCCATGGCAGTGATTGTACGGCACCGGATTTAAAATCCCAAGGAGAGCACGTGGGATTGCCGCAGGAATTTATGAGAGCATGAAATTTGGCTGAGTGCATCTTCATTTCAACATGCACTTAAAAATGCAAAGGATCTGGTTATGTTGACATCAAGATTTTGTATCTGCTATCAGCCATTTTAACTGCAAAAATGTGAGGTATTGAGTATTTTGACTCACTGGATAGATAACATAGTTAAAGGTTCCATACCATGGAAAACCAAATTTCCCTCACTATGAGGTGCTTAAGCATTGATAAAGCTTCCCAGTACCTCATTCTCCACTCCAAATAGTCCACAAATAGATGTAAAGCTGCAAAAACTTTGGATGAGGTGCAATATAGAGCTGCCGTTCATAAAAGACTGTCTATGAGTCTAAGAGATAAAGAGACACTGGGAAATATGTTGGTGCATATAGCAAAAATGTACAATGTAGGGTATGGACATTTCATCGATATTATATATGAATATGTACTGAATACTGAAGCTGGCAAGATTGTAAATCTTGATTGATCGTTTTATGAATACAGGCTCTGATCTAATTGCATTTAGTCAGACAATCAAAGCAGCAATTTAACTTCTAATTTCTTCTCCCCAGGACTCACCCCTCCTGCCACACCTCCTCATCAGATCTGGAAGCCCCTAGTTTCTTGTCACAGGGCGAAGCAACACGAAGCCATCAAACCATCTTCCAGCAAAGCCATCCAAATCATCGAACCTCGACCATTGCCCCCTAGCAAGGTTCACTCAAAGCCCCAGTTATTTACCTCTGTGCCTGCTCCAAGCTTGTCTCTGGCATTTAGGGACCATGACTACTGTGGAACTCAGGGGAATAAGGACAGAAGTGAGAGATCGTTTACAGCCACAGATGTACCCAGAAAATCTCTAAAAGAACCCAGGAATCACATAAGCCATAAAGCACTGGACCACAGGACGTTCTGTGAGGAGGAGCGTCTCCCTGGCTCAGTTCTCCTGTCTCCAGAAAGTTCCCCCAGCAGGCTGGACGAAAGCAGTGTGGGTTCTGTTGAAGAAGCAGGAGCACAGAGGTCTTCACGCCACACGTCCTGCTCTCCAACCCCCACCAGGGGAAGGACCAGGAGGAGGCACTACCGTGGGAGATACCACCATTCTGACTCAAGTTCATCCTCCTGTTCGCCCTCCTGTTCGTCCTCAGCCTCCTCATCGTCTCGTTCACCTCCCAGAAAAAGGTAGCTGGGTTAAGAAGTTAGATTAAAGATTAAAAAGTAAATCCATGAAGGAATTGTTAGGAAGTAAGAATTAATACATCAAACATATTAGAAGCTTGAGCCCTAAATATATATCTAATATGTTTGATGTAGATAGTCCTGAGAAGTCTCTTAGATCTGCAAGAGCTGAAACTAAGCAGAGTGAAATGGTGTTTATCCACTGTGCTGTCTAACCAACTGCCCATCAGAACCAGATCTGCCCCACAGTGAAGCTTTAAAAACTGCTAAAAGCCCCACTATTCTGCTCTGCCTTCGTTTAAATGTTTGCACTTTCACCACACTTTTTGTACTCTCATCAGTAGTCGCGGTATCAGTCGGATTTTTTCTGAGAACCAAACTAATCATTTTTCGCTGAAACCCCCGCACTAACGCAGGAAACTGCAGATATCCTCCGCGTTTTTTTTTTTTTTTTTTTTTTTTTTTTTGGGGGTTTTTTTTGCTTTTTTTTTTTTTTTTTTTTTTTTGCTTTTGTGACGTCCGGGCCTCGTCCACCACACCTCCTCGTCCTCCTGCTGGGTTGCAAAGCACCACGTCCAAGCATAATCCAGCACGAGGACGAGGGGGCGTGGCGGATGAAGCCCCGACATCACATCTATTTTCGTGGCAATATATTATTTTTCATGCATTTTAGTGCTAAATTATTAAGAAAAATACAATTTACTGATTTTGTAACATAAATATTAACATAAATTCAGCTACATTTTTATATAAAAAATAACTATAAATGTTTTGTTACTGACGAGAGAACACAAAGAAAGCGTGTCTTTGGAGGTTTGAAAGAGGCCAATCTGAAAACGCTATTTATTTCTCCTTGCTGCTGATTGGCTGCTGCCCTGTGACGCTGCAGTCCAGAATTTCCCCCATAGAGCGTCTTGAGTGTTCTCGTGTTTTTTGTTTTGTTCTTCTTAAAGTCCTGTATTTTTATTACTGTAAATTAAATTAATTTATTACTGTATTTACCTGCTCATACCAAAGAAAACGACAGCGCATACCAAAGAAAACGCGCATGAATTACAGTACAGTTTATACAGGGGTACCATCGGTATTTACATTCTACACTATAAATATCTGCATTTTTTTTATTTTTTATTTTTAACCACATCACAACAATGCGGTTTTTCACTATATGTGGGTGCTCTAGGAATGTATCGTTACTGAACAGCCTTTTGTTTTGTTTTGGGTTTTTTTTGTTTTGTTTTTGTTTTTTGTTTTTTTACTTTGTACCATATTTATGCTCCCTAATTTATTAATGTTTTTATTTTATTACGGTAATGCACATTGAATGACCTTTGATAATGGACTATATAAAGAAACTCGACTTTGACAATCATGAATGTCATAAATGTCTTTTTTGATAATGTCTTTTCTTCATTCAGGCGGAGATCAAGGAGATCTTCTGAGAGCAGCACAAGCTCCTCATCTCGGTCCAGTTCTTCTCTGTCTCCCTCTCCGGTCCGCAGTCGCCAGCACTTCTGCTCTCGATCATCCAGATCCTGTAGTCGATCCTGCTCTGGGTCCCGCTCCAGGTCCTGCTCTGGGTCCCGTTCCAGGTCCTACTCGAGATCCCGTTCCAGGTCCTACTCGAGATCCCGTTCCAGGTCCTACTCGCGATCCCGTTCCAGGTCCTACTCGAGATCCCGGTCTCGCTCACGCTCTCCAGAGTCAAACTGGAGGCAAAACTGGAACAGGTTGAATAGGTCAGTATAGACAAATCTCCTGTCGGCTTAAAAACCAGATAAGAAATGGGAAGCAAATCATTGTTATTTATGTCAGTGGCATTTTTGGAGAGAATTGTCATGCATTTAAAGGGTTTTTTCAAACGAGATGTCATATGTAAACACAGTTTTGGAACATTTATGAAAACATCAGCAAAAACATCTTACTTTGAATTCATTATTTTTGTAATGTCACAAAAACATATTTACAGACAGTTGACTATTCAAGATCCAGCAGTTTCACTTTGCGAAAGTTATAAGAAGTGTTTCTGCCCTGACTGCTCTTTCAAGATCACATTAAACAGTCAGTCTTAAAACCAGAGAAACAAGAACAGCCTGTTTAAGGAATAAAGACAAATTGGAAAATTGCCATGTACACGTGTACTGTAGATATTTTTGGTGCAAACATCCACAGAAGGTTCACATTAGGGGGATAAAGGTAAAACATGTAGGATACGGCCCCTTTAAAAACAACTGTTATTCATGTTTATCTGGTCTGGTAATGACTGTATCATTGTGCCGCACAGGGAACGCAAGAGGAAAGCGGCCCTCAGGTTGCGTAAGCAGAAAGCCATTGTGAGTGTAATTGGATTTTATTTGCTTCAGAAAAATTACCACTTGCTAGTGCTGGTGTGTAATGTTTTCTCTCTTTTTCCCTTGGAATAATGTCCCTTCAGGAGGAGCGCAGGGTTGTGTATGTGGGGCGAATACGTGACTCTATGACCCAGGATGAGCTCAGAGATCGTTTTGCTCAGTTTGGGAAGATTGAGGACTGCACTCTCCACTTCAGAATGCATGGGTGAGATTAACAGGGCCCTAAACCCTGGAAACGTAACCCTCGTCATTCGAACGAGTCGCCGGCACATCATTGTACTTTATTTGTTGGTTCTGTGTATTTGGGTCAACATTGGACGCTTCAGATGTTGCAAGGGCTTTGTTTCGTGTGTAGAATCAGAGATCTCAAACGTTAAAAAATACATGAAAAATATATGCTGTTTGGAACTTTAAAAGACGAAATATATTTTAACTAAATATATTTAAACAAAATAGAACTGTTTTTTATTTCCAATTGTAAAAATGTCCAAGTGGAAAAATCGTAATGTGAGAAGCCCAATATGTGGGGGGTATAAGCAGCTTGTTTCTCACTGTTGACTGTTGTATAGCAGCGCAAAGAGAAGTTATAAATAAATTCCACCTGGAATAGATTTACTTGTGATTGTTTAGTTGTGCGTAGTTGGATTTTGTATTTTTTTGGGTTAGTTTTCTAAATTCAGCATCACTTCTTATTGGGGGTGTGACGAGATCTCGTGCCAAAAGATCTTACGATATTAAAATGTGACGATATTTCTCACTCATCACACGAAAAGCAGTATCGCGAAGCAGGATCTAGCAGCAGTCAGCATGACCTCTAAACAGGGGCGGGACGGGAGCGGGCAGGATAAAAATAAGACAGCGGGTCCCAACATTGTTAGCAGAATGGAGGGTGCAGTTGAAGTTGTCAGTAAAATGAAGAAGGGAGAATATAAAACAAAACTAAAGATTGGGAAATCGGAGATATGGAAAAACTTTAAAATGGTAACAGACAAAGAAAGTGAAGAGCTGTGTATTGTGCGAAGTGTGGCAAAGCTCTAGTCTACAATGGGCACAAATCTGGCACTTCAGGATTGAGGCAAAAACAATTCTCCACATACATGTCGAGCAAGAGACTACTAACAAATGTGGCGAACTGTGCTGCAAAGACATTCAGCCTTATGATTTTGTTGCCGTGGATGGCTTTACTGACGCACTTCAGCATGGTGTTAACATCACCGCTAAATGCGGCAAGTTTAATGTTAGACATTCTGTCTCATCCAACAACTGTATCAAGGCATGCTGAGAGAAAAGCTCAGGAGGTGCAGGCATCTGTGCCAGCGGAGAAACAACTTGTATTTGAAAAATAAGGACCACAAAACATTAATATCCAGCACTATCCACCACACAAATGAGGACTTCAAGCTGGTCTCGAGGGCGCTGCTTGCGGCTCTCTTCGTGTTTTACATCCTCTGTGAAAGAGCCAGTGCGCACCACTAATGTAAAATAACAGAGAATGGATTGGTTTTTTTTTTTTTTACTTTATAAGTATATTTTCATATATTTTTTACTTCATAAATGTATTTTCCAGGAGTGGGCGGGAGTGACAGAGAGAGCGGGCGGGAATTGTCAGAAATTCAGCAGGAGCGGGATTTAAAAAATAGTCCTGCTCAGGGCTCTAGTGTGGGGTCTGGAATGGCGAGGAAGGGGTGCACTCGGCGTCTCATACAAGTCGCTAGGTGGATGGGGTGGGGCATACACTGCGGCTAACACGAGCACTATGCAAAGACACAGAACCTCCACAGAACCACCACAGAACCATTTGCTGTGTCCACCTCCCAAAGCGTACCTTTCCATCCCTGCGATCTTTGTCCCGAGTCAACGTCTTTTCAACTGCAGGAAACAGTTATCACTCAGAGGTCTCAGCTGCTCTCAGAAAACATAGATATGCCCTTTTTCCAGAAATATGACTGTATCTTAAACTAGGCTGTGTAGGTTTGCCCTTTGATTTATGGTTTGCCCTTATTTTCACTTAAAATAGACTAAGAAAAGTTTTATTTATTTTTGTTAATTATATTGTTTTTATTTTTTAAGTTTAACTTGTGAAAATGATTTCAGTTAGGTCACACAGAGCTTCAGCAAGTTAGGAGTTCATGCACAGTTATAAGGTTGGAAGAAATCATACAAGAGAAGCCAGTCATTTGAGTTCATAGCAAAACCTTAGTGTGTGCATATTGTTCTGTCTAGTTGCTACTGCATATGATCATTCAAGCTTAATGATTAAAAGCTTTAATAAGTATGTGTATGGATTTTATTTTGTTAGGGTGTGCTGACAAAGGGATATAACTTTGAGAAAGGTTAACTTTCTAAAACAGTGTTATGCATCGTTTTCTGAGTGTATCCACTAACATATGGCAAGTCATGTTCATTTTGACCTGAAACCCCTTTTCTTTCATTTTTGCATCACTGGTCCATTGCTCTTTGTGGGTTTTATTTATTTATTTATTCATTGTGATTTTGAAGACAATGTCCATAGTTTCTTGTACTTAATCCTCTCTCGCTTACCTTTTTCAGGGACAACTACGCATTTGTTACATATTACAACAAAAAAGATGCTTTTGCTGCGATAGAGAGGGGGACGAAGCTGAGGCAGCCAGACGAGCTCCCCTTTGATATCTGCTTCGGGGGGAGACGGCAGTTCTGTCAATCGGACTACGCAGATTTAGGTTTGTATCTTAATTTTTTATATGTATAAAATTTTTAACATTTAGCATTTGCAAGTACTCTATGTAGTGCACTGTACCAGCCTGTTTTGAGCCGTGTTTCGTTTACCATTGAATGTGACCCTCACACTGGAATTCTGACTCCCTTTGATTTCTACTCTTCTGTCCTACAGACTCCAATCGTGAAACTGACTCGAATTCCGAAAAGAGCAGGTGTGACACACTTGACTTTGACACCCTGCTGAAGCAGGCCCAGCGAGGGGTGAAGAGGTAGCCCTGTGGGTCCTTTCGGAGGATGGAGGGATGGAGAGAGGGCGGAGAGATAAAGATGGAGTGTGTCAGAAAGAGACAAACACTACCTCAACTTCCAAAGAGAGACGACATAGCACTAAATTTAGGGTTCATGTAGATTTTGTTTTTGACCATGAAGTTAACAAACCTGTTGAAGTGAACGTCTAATATAGAAGAAAAAAAGTTTGAAGTGTATAAAAACTGTAAAGCATTAAAGAAATAAAAATCAGTGCATCATGGTTTAAATATTGTCTTCAGTCTTTGAATTCTTTGTTAGAAATGTAATACTGGAAATATATGCAATAATTCAGAAACAGTCATTTTTCTGCACTTGGCATGGAAAGGTTTTGTCATTGAAATTAAAGGTGTTGATGCTTGGACTTAAAGCGGAGTGTTCATTGGCTGTGCTTATAAACAGTACATACTGTCTGATGGGATTTTTTTACAGTAGTTGAAGAAAATCATACAAAATACATAGACATTTTGTATGATATGCATCGAGTCAAGAGAGTATAAGTAAGAAACCCTGTGTACCACTTATGTGTAAAAATATTGGAAGACAAAGATTTAGGCATTATGGTTTTTTGGTACTAATTTGTGATCTAGTCTTATTCACTGAGGCATTATACGCTGAGTCTGGTTGCCATCACCACCACTGAGCATTTTGGCCTGACTTTATCTCTGAATGACTATGTTTACATAACCATTTAATTATGCAGAAAGTGCTTTTTTTCTTAATAGTACTTTCCTCTCTTGTTTCTCTGCTTGCCCTTAGTAATTTTCCTCCTTTACACAGCCAGAAATTGAAGCTTAACCTGTCAGGAAATCTTTTTTTTTTTTTTTTTTTTTAAGAACAACTGACCTGACTACATGAAATAGTTTCATGTTTTAGGAAAACTTAACAGGCTTTCTCACTATATTGCCAGATAATTTTGCTGGACTCCAGTACCTTTTTCGCAACCTGTTTGATGAAGGATGAACATGAGTGACCTTCAGATATTTTAAAGTCCACTCACTGCGGATACAAGTGTTTGTGCACACAGTTTATATAATCTGCATAGAAACTCATTGCAAATAAAATGAGACTTTGGAGCAACTGTAAATGAGAAATACTCTCTGTGAAGTATCAGCTAAAGGGACATCAATCCTGCCAATGCTGGGCCAGTTAGCAGTTCTCTGAAGTGATTGAGCTCCATTCAGTACCTGTGGGAGGAGCTGGAATGGGGTTTGTGATCCCACTGCAACAGCAGTTCTGGAGTTTTATACATGGGATGGCCAAGGCTACTTCTGGGGGTCTCTAGACAGGGCAGAAAATTAGTTTGAGACCTTCACCTGGCCTCTAAGGAGCATGAATGAATTATGTGATTGCTGGTAAGAGGCAGAAGTGATGATTCACTAAACCTAGTTCGCCTCTCTCTTTCTCTCTGTCTCTCTGTCTCTCTCTCTTTCTCTCTGTCTCTCTGTCTCTCTCTCTCTCTCTCTCTCTCTCTCTCTCTCTGTCTCTCTCTCTATCTGTATCTCT
>JBBIGA010063649.1:0-12340 GCA_037576975.1 Alestes dentex
CAACCCTCTGCATTTATCCGGACTTGGGACCGGCACAAGGAATCACTGGCTTGTGACCTCTTATGGTTGCATTTCTCACATAAAGAGATCTCACCAGCTTTATTCTTCACAGTTTCAGGCCCTTTCAAATGTGGATGGAGGGCCCAGTGTGACGTCCCATTGGGCCTATTTGCATAGAACCGCCCCTCATCTGTCGAGACCCCACCCACTAGATTAGTTAAAGATCCACCATTTTGTCTGCTAGTTTTACCAGCACGGATAAGCTGAGCACTATGGCTACAGGCAAAGGCAGGTCATACATGAAGTGTTGTGTTGTTGGCTGTAAAGAACAACACAAAACCCCACACATTATTTTTCGATGGCCATGTCCCAGTAACAATCAGGTTTGTTCTACCTTAAAAAGTTCCACATTAAGCATTTAAGGTGGCACGGAACATTCGAATAAGGAGCTGTGAATAAGGAGCTAACTTCAGCGTTGTGGGGGGATCTGTACCTACTGTCCGTGACAAGTCAGCAGATGAGGGAGATATAAGGGTGCTTTCACACCTATAGATCTATTGCTTTAGTCCGCACCAGTCAGAAAAATGTTACAATGTAGTACAGTTTGCTTTCACAGTTCTAAATGAACCAAAATAGACCGCAAAGACCATCGGCACCAGAAACAGACTATTTTCAGAAAATCGCGCCACTTTCAGTAATCATGGAGGAACAGCTTTGCATTGCGCTCATGGCGCTGATCCTCGCGCGTTACATTGTACATGCAGATCATTTTTTCCAGACAATTAATTTCGACCATAATTCGCGGCTGCGACTCTAAACCAAAATCCTGATTTATTCATCTCGCCGATGGCGCATTGCGCGCCACTTCAGGGAGAAGAGACGTGCCCTCCTCCTGAATGATCATTTCGTTATTAGCCGGCGATCTTCCTGTGGATCCAATGTATTCCATTGGATACCCATTATGCATTAAACTATACCGTTTCGTCCAATTTGGTTTGGCTGCTTTCACACCAGACGAACCGTACCAAAGTAGAGCGGATAAAGTGGTCCGAGACCACCCCTTCAGGCAGGTCTCGGATTGATTGATTTGGTCCGCACCAAAGTACCGAGATTGCATTCACATCAACGCAAACGAACCGAACCAAGGGACCAAACATGTTTGGTGCGCACCAAATGCTGTAGGTGTGAAAGCACCCTAAGTACTTTCAAATAGTGACTTTTGTGTTTATATGCAGTTAAGTAGCTTGTTCGTTTCGTAAGCATGGGATGGGTGGGGCATGGCCAGCAACAGCTTATTTGCATAAAAAGGACAGAGCCCTGAAATGGCTCATTTTGAAAGCGACCAAAACTGTGAAGAATAAAGCTGGTGATATCTCTTTATGTGAGAGTGATTTTGTATAGCCCATAGACCTATCATAACTTTTTTTTTTTAATGCATAATATGTCCCCTTTAAATGTGACTAAGACAAAGGACATGTGCTTTGATTTTAGGTAAAAAGACTGTAATCCTACCAAGACAAATATCGATGGGCAGGATATTGAAATAGTCCAGCAGTATAAGTATTTGGGTAACGATAAGGAATCAACTCATTATTTCTTTCCTACTGTCCTTCAGTCACCATTTATGCTGATACTGGCGATGTTACGCAGTGTGCATTAAAATACATAGTGTAGTGAAGCGTTGTCCTAGCATGAAAAAGTTAAGCTTTGTCCTAGCATGAAAAAACCCCCTAAATGTATTTGCATTTTGATGTATTTGTAATGTATTTTGATTAAACTGTATTTTGTGATGGCTGCACAAAAGCTCGTGAGACCGGGCTCCAATTATAGTTTTTGTTTGCAAATCGGTTAAAACAGGTTGAAATGCCGGGAGATGGGGAAAGTCCCTTACCCTAACCTTAACCCTAAACCTAGCCCTAACAGTCACCAGTTAGCGCAGATACTGGTGGTGTTACGCACTGTGCATTAAAATACATAGGGTAGTGAAGCGTTGTCCTAGCACGAAAAAGTGAAGCATTGCCCTAGCACGAAAAAAAGCCCTAAAGCGTGATTGCAGCACGTATTTTGATTAAATTGTATTTCACAAAAAGTCGTGAGATCGGGTTGATAATTGACAGAAAGTTTTAACTGTACCACAGACATGCTGTGTAAAAGAGGACAGCAATGCCTCCACTGCCTCAGGAAGTTGACAAAGTTTAATTTAAATAAGTCTTTAATGACTCTTTTCTACAGATCCTTCAATGAGTCAATACTTACCTTTTCAGTTGTCTGTTGGTATGCTTTCCTCAGTGTGAAACGGAAAAATGCCATATCTAAGGTCATCAAGGTGTGAAGTACAGTTACTGGTGTGCAACTAAACAGTATGTCTGCACTGTATGCGAAACAGGTGATCAAAAAGACTGAACAGATCTGCTCTCGTTGCAAATATTTCAGATTTATGCATAACTAACAGATTTAAACACTCCTTTATACCTTCTGCTGTCCAGTTACTGAATTCCTTTAGGAAACAGAGATCATTTCTATACCCTCCCCTCCCCGGTCATCATTTATTTATTTATTTATTTATTTCGCAGTGGCATGGTGACGCAGTGGCATGGTGACGCAGTGGCGCAGGGGTTAGTGCTGTTGCCTCACAGCAAGAAGGTCCTGGGTTTGACTTCCGGGTTGGGCGCGGGGTCTTTCTGTGTGGAGTTTGCATGTTCTCCACATGACTGTGTGAGTTTCATCGAGGAGCTTTGGTTTCCTTCTGCCACCAGAAACATGCATGCATTGAGGATAGGTCAATTGAGCATACTAAACTGCCCCTAGGTGTGACTGTGAATGTGAATGGTTGTCTGTCTCTGTATGTGACCCTGCAACGTGCTGGTGACCGTCCAGGGAGTACCCCACCTTCACCCATAGCAGCTGGGATAGGCTCCAGCCCCTTCCTGACCCCAAGTGTGGGACAAAGGGGTAGAAAATAGATGGATGGATTATTTATTTCATTTCACTCTACCTGCCTCTCTATTCTATTTATTATTTTAAACCTGTGTCATGAAATGTTTGTGGGAATTTGTGTGTATATGTGTGCTACCACTGCAAAATAATTGCCCAATCTGGGATAAATAAAGTATTACTACTACTACAATTGTGTTGTGCAAGACTGTGTCCATAAAGCTAGCTCTGAGAAAGAACAAGGAAGAGAAACTACTCTACCATAGGGTCATGCATTTGTCTTCTTGTTGATTGGATCTCTGAATGAGGAAACAAAGGCATGTTTTCCAGACCACTCAGAGACATTGGAAAGAAAGGACAAGATACCTACCTCCTTTTAAATGGATGCTGCTGCGTTGCAATTTGCCCAGTCTCTCTTTAGGAAATGGGAGGACACAGTGAACTGTCATCGTCTGGACCCCACAAATCATGTACCCATACTATCTGCCAGACAGGTCAGGGTTAGGGATGGACTAAGTACTTTATGTTGTGAATAACCTTTTGCAAGGACCAAAGATTCTTCTTGCAACTGATCATAAATGTACGAATGTATAAATGCAGGAGCTGAACTTTTTCAATAGGTCTGTAAATATCACCTAAAACAGATTTTCATTCAAGTAGATAACACAGTTTTTAGAAAATTTAAAAGAAATATATATCGGATTGCAAGGAGAAAGCCACTGCTTCAAGAACATTGCTCACTGTGTGCAGTTTGTTAAAGGCCACGAGCCAAAAGGCTGTTTGCAAAATGTTTTGTGAATGGATGAGACCAAAATATAACTTTTTGGTTTAAATGAAAAGCATTATGTTTAGTGAAAGGAAAACTGCCACAGGATGGTTGTCAGTAAGGCAGAACACTGATGGCTTCTTTGGTATGGGGATTATTGTGGTGGCTTTGAAACATATGGGAATGATTCAGAGATGCTGAAGATGCCTGTGAGACATGGTCCGCACATCCTCTGAGCATACAACCAGCATTATCGTCTGGTCTGGCAGTCTTCCTTGGTTTGACTCTAAGCAGAGGTTTCGGTCATGATCAGACAGAGCACTTGGTTATTGGGGGCCTGAGAGGTCTTTCTTGCTTTCAACCAGTCATTTTGCGCTCCAATCTATGCTTAAAATTTATTCAGTGCATCTGGAAGGGAGGCCTCACCGTAAATTTCCAAACGGATTGTTCCTAATATTGCTTTCTTAACAAGTTCCACAAAGTGAGCAGCAGTGCACTGCAGCCTGCTTGGATACCATGTACCTCTACCCAAGTTGCAGAGGAAGTACTCCTCTTCTCCCTGAGGCTCATGACTCATTACTGAAATCTTGGTAGTGTGTAAACTTTACCTTAATGGGGATTCTCTTCATGGATCACTGGAAGTGTAAAAGACCATTCAACCAGTACTTTATGTCTTCATAAACCATCTGCCCATTATCTGGGATGCTGAATATTTTTTTTTTCACTGAATGTTAAGGACTAGTGTGACTGGGCAGTTGGTGTACTATTCTCAACCCCCTGTGATCAGCCCGCTCTTAACTTGACCAGCACAATTATGGTCCTGAAAAGACAGTATCCAACCGGGTTGTACTTGTCTAGTTGGTGTGCTTGAACCAACCATGCTTAGTACTGGCCCTCCAGGACCATAGGACAATGAACAATACTTGCTCCAGGTGCCAAGATCACAGGTTCAAAGTCCAGATTCATGCCTCAAGATCAAGCAGACAAGGTACAGTTTCAGCTGGAGGCATTCACGTTTTAGCAGGATAGGACTAACTTGGTAAGTACCTGCTGTTCAGTGAGAGCATTGGTGTGAACCTGATTCTTTACCTCCCTCTCCACAGATCTACACTGTCTGTTTCTTGAAAGCATCGGCAGGTTCTTCCCCTGTTGATGCAGAACACTAGATTTGCTCTTTCTCTAGCAATGGGTGTTGGAGCCATATGAAGTCTACTCATGTGTTTAGTAATGATATTGATATGCATATGGAGCCCCCTATGTTATAAAAGGGGGAATAACCATTTTGTAAAAGAGGCCTTCATTTATTTTGTGTGTTCAGGTAGAGAAAAGCTGCAACGTGCTGGCGACTGTCCAGGGTGTACCCCGCCTTCGCCCGTAGCAGCTGGGATAGGCTCCAGCGGTGCAAAATAGTTTTTTTGACTGTGCCTATTGACATTTTTGAAATTTTCTTATTTCAGTGTCTTCTGGATTTAGTTGGGTGTTTTTCTACATTAAAGACTTTGATTGGACATTTATGCACGCGTTCATGACTAAATGCTTTGAAGAACAATGGATATGTTGCTGAGGCAGAAGTGTAGTGATTCCGGTAAGGCCTAACTACTAAATCCTCCATATCCTTCACAAGTGGACTGCAGCATATGATGGTGACTGGATGTGTCGCTGTTGTGATGCCACCTGTTCCTGCAGTAAAGGGCAACGTGTATCAGATCAAGGTATTCTGGGATTTGACAACCTAATGCAGAGATGAGCTTCAAAAGCTCTTTGCAGTTGTCTGGCTAAACAGACTTTACCTTTCTGCAGGCCTGCACCTGGAAGGGGTGGCAACTCTTGGCCCATTTAAAGTTGAGTTAAAGTTGACTATGCGCTATGGCCCATTGACACTCATCAATAAACTGACTTGACCTCACCCTGCGCTTGTTTTTTGGACTGTTAGTGACAATCATTTTTAGAGATGTTTATATAACTGGTTAAATTTCCCCACTTACAAATCAACTTGCATGGAATTTGCAAATATGTTTAGCATACCTGGGGCAGCTGGTGGTTAGGGAGTTGCCCCTACGATTGGGAAGTAATGAGTTTGGGTGCTGCATTACTGGCTGCCCACTGCTTCACATGGGTGTGAATGGGTTAAATGCAGAGTAGTTCACTGAGTACATCAACTTCTGTGTGGATAGCACTGTACCGGTGATATCCAGATGCTGTTTCCCCAACAACAAGCCATGAGTCACCAAAAACATCAAAGCCCTCCTGAATGAGAGGAAAGAAGCAGGTTAGGTGACAAGGAGGCAGCCAAGGAAGCACAGAGGTGCTTGTCTGTGAGGTTAAAGGAGGGAAAGGACAGCTACAGAAGAAAACTGGAACAAGGGCTGCAACAGAATAACAGGAGCTATGTGTGGAGGGGCATGAAGAACATCACCAGCTTTAAGACCAGCATTCATGATACTGATGAGGACAGGGCCAGTGAGTTTAACCTGTTCTTTAACAAGCCTTATTCCAGCATCTCCAGCTCCAGCACAGCCTTCATTGCACCCAGCGCAACTGCTCCCTCCATCAGTGTCACACCAAACTGCAGCTCTCGGTCCGTCCTTTCTCCTTCTCCCTCTCCCACCATCATACCAGCTTGAGCTTCCAGTGCCATTTTCTATGTTGTGGGTGGCAGCATGAAAGTGGCAGACACAAAGAGACTCAGCAAACTTGTCAAGAAAGCTGGCTCAGTGGTAGGTGGGGTACTGGACAATGTGGAAACTGTGGCTGAAAGGAGAACATTGTCCAGTAGCCTGTTCTTACCGGGTTAAATGACTATCATTATGTGTATGACTATGCGCAATAACTTGTGTTAGTAGTTTTTCACTCGACTGTGTTACTTATATTTCACTCAACTGTGTTACTTATATACCAAGCATTTCTGTATACAGCATAAGGTATTCATATTGTGCATTTTTTCTACAGGTTTTTTTATTTAAACCTTATTTAGACTTCATATTATATTTTTCTTGTCTCTGTGCCATGTTCATGTGTGACAATAAAGGCTATTGTACTTTAATCTAACATGCAATAAATGTAGCATCACTAATTACAAGAAGTGTTTGACAGGAACACTTCAAGAGCCAATAAGGTTTTAGCAAGGCCAGTACCCTTCTGATCCTGCCTCTGGTTCCACTCATGACTTTGGAAGAACGTTTTAGTACAGGGGTGCTAGAGCTGTGAGGGACATTGATTGTCTCAGTGGAGTACAGTAAATGTAAATTTTAGATGTTTAAGGCAAGAAGCACCACTATTTTTTTGATTAGTGATCTGTTCCAGTCTCTGGAATCAAGCTTTACATTTAAAATTTAATGTAAAATGATCTTAAAAACATTTGACATACTTTTATCAATTTCCCTTTATTTCAGTTATACAGTTTTTCAGACTAAGCCTAAAATTATAAAAATTATGAGACACCTCCATTTCTAGTCTGGAGCTGCTCATCTGCAGGTGTCAGGTCCACTACAGGACACGCCACCCTACCAAAGGGCAATGGTGGCAGGGTTCCTTTACCTTGCTAAAATAGATATTGAAAATAGTACATTTTACACATTTCAACCTTCACCTGATGCCACGTGCCTTAACCCAGCAGCCGTCAACAATATTTTCATGGACCGGTATAGATACAGCTAAAAAAAAGTGTGTTTGTTTTTACTCATTTTTGCTAGCTTGTGGGCTAAATTTTTAATGTACCGTATCACGTGACTGAGACGAGCATTTTTTCAGACTCTGATAAACAATAAAATATTTTTATTCTGTCTTTCTGTGCGGTCCGGTACCAAATGACTCATGGACCGATACCGGTCCACGGCCCGGTGCCTGGGGACCTCTGCTTTAACCAATTCAACTGAACTGTTAAAATGGCATTTTTTTATAATTTAAATTTTTTAAAATATTTTAAAATATTTGGTATAATTACATATTTCTGTCTTTCCAATAGCTAATCATCAATAAATGTTTAAACAATATTTTGATTTTATTCTGTGAATAATCACTTATTATTCGTGTTAACTCACAACCTTGAGTGTTCTCTTGCTTTTAAAGCAAAGAAGCCCCAAATTTTGCATCAAATGTGCTTTAGTAGAGCCTTTTGCTTTGAAGCTATGGCCATGAACCTGTTACAATGCGAAAGTTGGCTCAGCTTTTCCAGCTTTTACCAGAGTTAACCGAATGTTGTCTGTTAAGGCTTTCACAGCTCATCTCTTTCTGGCGAAAAGGGTTAAAGCCTTTAAGGCTGCCCACTGAAAGTTTGAATGAGGGCCAATGGCAGGTTTTTGAGGCAGGCTTTCTCAGAGTCATGACCAAGTAGGCTACAATGTGAAATGTAATCTTAAAAGGTGAGGTGTTTGTTTTCTGTTTTGAACTCTAAAGCAATAAAAATGCATCTGCAGTGTAAAGTGAATCATCACTAAGTAACCTGTGCTCGGTGGAAAGGTACAGTTATTTTGAAACAAAAATGTGCTGTTACTGGGTTTAACAATGCTCAACCATTCAGATTGTCTCAACCATTCAGACTGGACAGAATTTAGTTTGATTTTAGTTGCACCTAATACTTGTAAAAGGTGAACTAAGAACAATTCAGGTTTGGTTACATAACTAATGTCAGTACAAGGGTTTGCATTCATTGATTCATTTAAATAATAATGTTGAAAGTATAATTGGAAAATTAAACTAAATACATTTTTCTTGTGACCTTTCATACTCCCGTTGATGACCAAACCTCCATCTGCATTCAATTTTAGTCCTAAACTGCCCAGTGGTTGGCTCATCATGCGACGCATCAATTAAATGAGTTGCTCAAGCAAGAGGCGTAAAGTATTGGCTGATGTCACCTGTGAAGCATTTAATAACAGGGACCAGGCGTCTAGAGAATTGTTAACAGGAAGGGGTGGAGCCACTAGTCTTAAAAAAACATAAAAATTGAGGGCTTAGGCTCGTTCAGTACGTCTGGGGTTTTGTTTGTTTTTAAAAAACAAAAAGATTGTGGAATAATGGGGCTAGCTCAAGTTGGTGTTTTAGTGCTGCTGTTTGTTGTAATTTGTTTCTCAGAAGCACAACGGCCAGGGTTGGTGGATTTGTCAACATTGCAAAACCGCATGTTAGCGCAAGCTGTAGGGCCGGTTGGTGCTGATGTGTCTTCTCTAAGGGCAGTGGCATCTGTCCCTGGAAGAGTTGTGCAAACCCCAGTTGTATCGCAATCTCCTCAGCTGGAAGATGTCAGGAATGTGCGGTCTCAGCAAGCCTTGCAAGGACCAGTCAAGAAACTAGCATGGCATTTTCCACAAGCACCCCAGCTAACAAAACAGCTAGCTGTGGACTTTGAGATGCCGATACCTGGCCCCGTCAGTAGTGTGGCAGTAGAATGTGGTGAGAATACGGTGTATGTAGAGGTGAAGGAGGATATGTTTGGAACTGGGGAGCTGATTGATCCTCTGGCTCTCACACTGGGTGGCTGTGCTGCTACAGGAGAAGACCCTGTTGCTAGAGTCCTTATATTTGAGTCACCGTTGCAGGCCTGCAACAGTACTTTGAGTGTATGTGTCTAGCTATTCTTTGCTGAATTGTTTTTTCTATAAAGGCTTGACTACGAACCCCGCTTCTCTCTCCAGATGGCTGACAACGAGCTGGTCTATGATTTTGTCCTTGTCTATGCACCAAAGGTTCGTTCTGCTGATGCCCCTGTTCTAAGAACCTCCAATGCGGTGATTGGTCTTCAGTGTTACTACCCAAGGTATTGCACAGTATGTAACTGCCAAGTGTTGGGACTCTTGAGTTGTTCCTAACTTGGCTTTCCTAACAGGCTCCACAACGTGAGCAGTAATGCATTGCTGCCTGCTTGGATACCATATGCTTCTACTCAAGTTGCAGAGGATGTTCTCCTCTTCTCCCTGAGGCTCATGACTAGTATGTATTGTATCATGGCTGAAATGTAGAATGTGTGAATTTGATCTAATGAGGCTTCTCTTCACAGGTGACTGGAAATTTGAAAGGCCATCCAACCAGTACTTACTGGGTGACTTCATAAACTTTGAGGCATCGGTCATGCAGTTCAACCATGCACCCCTGCGCGTGCATGTGGACAGCTGTGTGGCCACTGCAGTCCCTGATGTGAATTCAGTCCCCAAATATTCCTTTATTGACAAGTATGGGTAAGTGGCTTCCATGTGGCTGGAAAAGCTTCTACAGGTACAGAAGTACCAGGTTGGACTACTGGAGTACTGTTGACTTGTTGAATTTGGTGTTTGTAGTGCTCACAAATGTACTTAACTAACAATTACCACTGACTGAATACACTTCAGGTGCTTTGTTGATGCGAAGATTACTGGTTCCAAGTCCAGGTTCATGCCTCAAAATCAAGCAGACAAGCTACAGTTTCAGCTAGAAGCATTCAAGTTTCAGGAGGACCATATGACTTTGGTTAGTTCCCTCTGTTTGTTGAGCGTATGGTTGTCGGACTGAACTTGACTTCTACCCTCTTTCTCTACAGATCTACATTGCCTGTGCTCTGAAGGCAACAGCAGCTTCTTCCCCTGTTGATGCTGGACACAAGTCTTGCTCTTTCTCTAGCAAGGGGTATGTTGCTGAGGCAGAAGTGGTGTAATTCTGGCAAGGCCTAACTGCTAAAGCCTCTGTCCTTACAGGTGGACTGCAGCCTACGGCGATGACGAGGTGTGTGGCTGTTGTGACACCAGCTGTGCCTTAAAGAAAGCGCACCGTGCATCAGATCAAGGTATGTTGAGAGGAGATGGGCCTTGTTCTCTCAGACCTCAGAACACTGTGCTCTGTGCCTTTTGTGAAGTCTTGACCTTCATAAGCAGAGCTTGATTGGATGAGGTGCTGAATCCAGGTTGGATTAGAAAACAATGATCTGTGCGTTCAAAGATTTAAAATGACCGGTGGTTTTCTGTGGGCTCAGTCTGCTTTCTCTTTCTGCAGGTCTGCTCTTGGAGGAAGTAATTCTTGGCCCAATCCAAGTTAAGGGAGAGGCTTGAAGACATGACTTTTATCAAATAAATGGCGTTTATGCAACTGTCTGTATTTTGGTATTTTTTTGAAGGTTGGGTGTTGGGGACCAAATGTCTTGGTTATGTCTGAGGGAGAGCCAACTTTTGGCAGTGGAAGTTCATTTGGAAAAGATTGTGTGGTGCAGACACTAAGCCCATGAACTTAGTTTTGCTGCAGTTCTCAAGCATCCATTTTATGCAAAACCTTTCTGCCTTGCTGTTTGAGGACCAAGCAACTTCTTTGACGCTCTAATCAATGGCAGATCCCTAGTCAAAAATGTGACCGCCTCGGTTTATGGATCATGCATGGTACTAGTCCAGCGCTCAGTGTGATGCAGCAAACCTGAGCAGCCCAGTATGCTCAGACTTTATTTGTTTGGTGGGATGTTAAGAGGCTGGGACCACCTTAAAAGGAGGCCTGTTAAGCTTCCAGACCTAAACCCAGCTTCTACAACACCATGTGCTGTATCTTGTGTGGGTTATGGAACCAGTTGCTGTGCACATGGTTGCAAAGTCCATTCAAACTGTATATTTGAGGAGAGCTAGTGTCAAGAACAACTATATGAAAATATCTTAAGCTTTTACACTTCTAGTACCAAAAACTTGTCACTTCCTGAGTAGGAAGTGGTAAAACCTCTGGTCATCTTGAAATGCAGTAACATTGAACTTCCAGCAGATGGCAGCTGTCTCTCATTCTTGCCTATGTCAACTCTTGGACCTTCTGTCAAACATGTTTTCAATGAGGATTGAGGACACCACAGTTCTAGACTGTTTTGTATGTGTGAGAAGCTAATGGGGACCACCTCAGGCTCTTTCCATCTCTATAATTTCCTTGTTTGTCTTGCAATTTTTTTTTTCTTGCAGTGACAACTGGTCAAGTTATTTGAGTGCTAACGCAAACACAAAGCTATCAATGGAATGCCCACTATAGTGTCACATATAAGAGGCTCTTCCCTGCAAATAAATGAGCTGTCTCTTGCTTCCACTTAAAGGTTTAAAAGTTGATAAGGATTATTAAGTGACCTTTTGTCATACATGCACACCACAGTACAAAATCTCTCCTCTGCATTTAACCTATTGACCAAGTAGAGCAGCGGGCAGCCAGGAACACAGTACCTTGCTCAAGTGTACCTCAGAGGTTCCACTAGTACTTATAGGATGACTAGCTCACATTCAAATCATGACTGAAGGGCATAGCAATATACATAGTCAAATGTCTGATTAGATGCTATAAGCAGTTATAAGCTCAATGTCTGTGTATTAAGCTCAAAATATCTGCTTACAGGTGCAATAGTGCTTTGGCGCTGACATTGTGAATCTCATAAGGATGCTAGTAAAATGGGTGAATGCAGGTTTCTTAAGCAAATTTGAAAGTTTATACATGACACATTGTTTGTAGTGCCACGCTCATGTGTGTATGGAGTATTTACAGTTGCTTCAAGCACAAATCTCAGCCAGTCAGATTTTAGAGCCAGAACTAACTCTGTGTGGTCCTGACTGCAGTTGACATGGCTTAAAAATGGGTGTTTCACAGTAGAGATGTTCACAAGTCATTTTTCCCAAGTCCAAGTCAAGTCTCAAGTCTTTGTGCTCGAGTCCAAGTCAAGTCTCA
>JBBIGA010063659.1:0-12340 GCA_037576975.1 Alestes dentex
CACAGATAAACCAGTGTCCAACACAAGATAGCACAGATAAACCAGTGTCCAACACAAGATAGCACAGATAAACCAGCTTCCCTATCCCTAGGTAGAACAGAATCCCAAGACTGTGGAACTGCACATGCGCAGTAGGGCATGGTAGCAAATCTCGATGGGTAGTATGTTTCGACAGAACACCAGACCGTTAAACAGTCACGTGGTGCGATTAATCAGCGTTAGTTCGACAACCCTAGTATTTAAAATACGTTTTAGGAAAAATATCTCAGAACTATCGTAAAAACAGTGAGTGTGTCCGAAATTGCGCACTTACGTGAGTGCACTGGAATGTAGTGCGTAGTGCACACTGAGCACTTCCTTCTGTAGTGCTCACTGCCGTGGGTAAGTGTTGTCCGAAATGGAACACTTAGTGGAAGTGACGGACTAACATTTGCTTGCGATTCTCCAGCTCGACAAAATATCTGCCAGTTATACCGCAGTATACATCAGTAAAATAATTTTATTAACGTTACTTACATTTATACGAACCAGTTGCCTCTGCTTGGGCTTGCATTTTACCGTTGGCCGCCATTATTCAACTCTGAAAACTTGTTGCAGGTCCCTCCCCTTCCGCCACGTGGTCAAAATGGCGACCGTTTAGTGCGTATAGTGTGCATCACTGCACACTGCGTTTTTTTTGGCAATTATTAGTGCACCATCTGGGTACTTTCAGTGCACTGAGTGTTAGCTAGGTTGTCAGTGTGAACGCACTATGCACTAAAATCACGCACTAAAAGTGTGCAAGTGTGCGATTTCGGACACACCGAATGTCTCAGGCATCAGACACTGTTCACATCTTCGTAACCTGAATAACAGACCATTTCACATCAAACCACTCTTGACTGTTTACAGCTCAAATGTATCTTCAAATAAAGCAAAAACAATAAAAATCCCATCTAACAACCATGCAGTGTAATCCAACAGTCTTTCTTTGTATCTAAAAAGGTCAAGTGTTGTGTTAGAAGGACATTTGGACCTGAGTGGGTTAAAAGGACAGAGTAGAGTGCTTGGTTGCTCTGAAAAGCATATAATCAATACAATCATGACATTAGAAACATTGGTTTAATTATTGATTCCTTCATTTAGCTGTTTGGAGATGCAGATGTCCGTTTATGCTCTTCTCACGTGGCACTTGGCTTAGTGTCTGACTTCCTGATGACTGGATCCGGATCTGTAGCTGAAAGCAATTAGCTGTAATAGTGGCAGATTGATGCCCCCTCCAAACCCCCACAGCCCAGCAGCAGGAGGTCCTGCACCACCAGCACCCCCTGCTGGCCACACGTGATGCAGTTACTGCTCCACAAGCCTTATGGGCAAACTTCTTTAACATCTCGCCTAACATCCGTTCACAAAACGTTCAGTGGCGTCAGGGGACGCAGTCTATTGGTAGCAGATTGTGGACACTATAGGAACTGATATAATTAATTCATATTCCACATTCTCAGACAGGAACTCAAGGAAAACTGGACCAAAACGAGAGCATTACAGATGCCGAACAACAAGTCAATGCTGAAGGACAGGTCAGTCTATCAAATATCATATATAACTTTATAATATATCAGATATTCTATAATATATCAGATATAACGCTATTATAATATCAGCTACAACTCTATACTATATCAGATTTAACTCTACAGTATATCAGATATAACTCCATTACAACATCAGATATAACTCTATAATATATCAGATATAACTCTAAAGTATATCAGATGTAACTCTATAACAATACCAGATATAACTCTATAATATATAAGATATGACTCTATAATATATCAGATACAACTCTATAGTATACCCGATATAACTCTATATCAGATATGACTCCATAATATCATATATGACTCTGTAACACCACAGCACAGTGTGAACAGCACAAAATTCTTCCTCTGCATTTAACCCATTCACCAAGTGAAGCAGCAGGCAGCCAGGAACACAGCGCCCGGGAGCAGTGTGTGGGGACGGTGCCTTGCTCAGGGTACCTCAGAGGTGCTTAGCAGTCTTGGGAATCGAACCACATAATAATATCAGATATAACTATAATATATCAGATGTAACTCTATAGTATATCAGATACAACTCTATAGTATATCAGATATAACTCTATTACAATATCAGATAAAACTCTATAATAAATCAGATATAACTATAATAATGTCAGCTATAACTATAATAATATCAGATATAACTCTATAATAATATCAGATTTAACTATAATAATATCAGATGTAACTATAATAATACGAGATATAACTATAATTTATCAGATATAACACTACAATATATCAGATATAACTCTACAATATATCAGATATAACTCTATAATTGATCAGATATAACTCTCTCTTTGAACCTTTCAGCCTTTCTGTTAAAGCTAATGGAAAAGTGTCTCTTTATGTCAGATGTATGCGGATTCAAGATCGTACATTGTTATTGAAATTGCCTTGGAAAAACCGTTGGTTCCAAAGAGGCCAGCAGAGGAACTGGCAAAACGGTATCAAGAAATCTAATCACTAAAATTTAGTTCTTTAATTGTGCCATTTTACAGCATTTTATGAGTTTGCATTCAGACGTTTTACATTTTTAATCACTGGTGGGCTTGCTTGTGCCACAGAGTGATGGAGCTGATTCCTCCCAGGCCAGCCCTACCACGACAGCCAGCTGGGGCCGAGAGAGTAAAGAGAAAACACACACACACACACACACACACACACACACACTTTGCATACTGCACATACTCTCTCTCTCTCTCATTTTCTTACACAAATTAATTTTTATGTCTCATGCACAAGTGATTTATGATTTAGATGCCTTTTTTGATTTTTACCTTGTGTTCTATGGCTTTGACAGTATTCAGTCCTGTTGTCTGTTTTGAAACGGAATTACTTGTGTTCTGTACAAATGTGTAACCGGTGTTGAAATGATTGCTGTTCAGGCAGTGCGGAAGTACCATGACCAGATCGCGAGTGTGGTGTCTCAGGTGTTGGGTCAGTACCAGCAGATGTTCGGAGCTGCGTTTGTTCCTGGAGCTGAGCCTTTGGACCCCTCCATCCAGGAGCAGCGCAAGAACCAACTCTTTGGAGAACTGAACTGCTCTGGGAAGTACTTTGCCTTTAAGGAACAGATAAAAGTGAGCGGAAACCCATATACCTCAGTCTTCCAAATAGTGCTAAAAATGTTTTTATTTCTTATTTACAATGTTAGCAGTTTTTAGTATTTGACTTCTGACAAGCAGTAGACGAAATAAGCACATGTATAACACTGACGTCTTTTCTTCTGTCTGTGGTGGTGACTGTGGCCAAGTACTCAGTGGTGCGAATCGTGCGAGAGAAGATGCTGAAGACCGAAGCTTTCACAGATAAAGAGCAGCTTCAGGCTTTTCTGAGTCAACTCTACGTCTTTCTAGTGGATGAGATGCATGTGGCGCTCAGTAAGGTGGGCAACGCTCGGGCAGAACTGCACCAACCTTGTCTGTCTGCTTGGTTCACAGCATGCGGTTGATTACGACAGACAATCTGTTTGATACATTTCCCTTTACTCAGCAGAAGAGCTCACCTGATATAGAAGGTGGTATTTAAGCTCACCTGATATAGAAGGTGGTATTTAAGCTCACCTGATATAGAAGGTAGTATTTAAGCTCACCTGATATAGAAGGTGGTATTTATACTCACCTACTGTAGAAGATAATGATACAAACATCTTCCCACTGTCTCAGTGGGTTTTTTGTTGGATGGGAAAACACCTCAGAATTAATGTCAGTGGTAACTGACCATTTACTATGAACTGCTGTGTGTATTTACTGCACTGTCGTGGTTTTCAGTAAATTAGAACTGGTGGCACTAAGAGGTCATTTTTCTCCAGACCCTATCAGTGGATGCCCAGGAAGTCCCACCTCAGCCACCGCTGGACTGCTGTCAGCTCAGACACTTTGCCAAGGAGGCCCAGCTAAACGAGGACTACCAGCTGGCTGCCCGTTATTACCAGGAGGTACATCTCACTCCTTCTGCCTCCTGTCAGACATAATCTCACGGCAGAATAAAACCCAAAAGCCTCTTTTCACTCTCACTGCAGCAGCTGGCCCGGGACGGGGGCAGTCCGTCTCCCTGGTTCGATTATGGAGCCTTTCACATGCTGAGGGCTGACTATCTTAAGGCTGAGGAGTGTTTCAAAACGGCCGTCTCCATCGACCAAGCACATGTACCCAGGTAGGATGAGGGAACTTTCTAGAAATGTCCAATCTGGTCTTCATGGACATGGAGTACACCTGGACCTGGACTTTTGAACTTTGAATAGACTAATAAAGCAAATAAACTGTTCCCATGGAGAAAATAAATAATTTTTTTCAGCTTGCTCATGTGCGGAATTCTCTCGGAGAGGAACGGACACTTTGGCGATGCAGAGACCTTTTTTGAGAGGGCCACGCGTATCGAGCCCAGCTGTGTAGTGTCTCGGACCTTACTTGGTAAGATCAAGATAAAGTGAGAAGTCCAGTTTCTGTTATGTTTGAAATCAAATCTCAAACATAACAGAAATCCACATGTCCACTAAAATATGTTCATATTTTAGTGGACATGTGGATTTCTGTTATGTTTGAGATTTGATTTCATGAGACAGAGGTGACTTTTACCCAGCGTTTAACATCAAATATATCTGCTGTATGTGCACAGGCATGTTCTACATGGCTCAGGAAAACTTTATCCAAGGAGAAATGACTTTCCAAGAAGCAACCAAACAGCTGAGGGCAGCAGAGGAAACAGCGGACGACACTCGGATCCCCACAGAGGGCGGAGTGCGGGAGGCATTAGGGATTAGTGAGTCTCTGAAAGACCTTGTAGAGGATGGTTGGGGGGGTCCCCTTCAATGTGTGTATATATATATTTATATAGTCCATATCCATATGATTTATATAATGTACTTTATATATATATGTATAAACCTATGTATGTATATGTATGTACGTACACAATATGTATGTATGTCTGTCTTAAACTACAGTAACTGTTAGACCGCATCAGTTAGAGTGTTTCAACTTCCAGCAAAATGAGTGCTAATGATATTGTAATCCAGATTACAAATTACAATTTAATCTAATTTGCTACATTCATATGTTAGAAATCTGTTTCTAAATCTTCCACTGTCTGTAGATGCTGGTGGGCACTTTCTGTGTGATATTGCTCCTGTTGCCTATTTCTGATTGGTGAAACTGGGGGTGTTTCACTTAATCACATATCACCCCAATTTCTTCACACTCGGGGTGTCAGTGTTGCATTTAAAGTTCAATTTGCTGCAATGCAGAACAGCCTGAACTGTGCATGCTCCACTGCTGTGCGTAGCTGACATGTGAGTTTGATGTTGCAGAAGTGGAGACAGAGGAGCTCAGGTCTCAGAACAGCCAGGTGATTAAAGCAGCAGAGGATTATAAAGCAAATGCTGATCCTGGAACCGCGGTTCTGCGAAAGAACCATTCCTCCACTGGACCAGGCACCTCTATCTTTATGGAGACAGTGAAGTTTTTACTGCAGAATTATGCACTACAGGTGAGCAACAATGCCACACTTCATATGCTAATGCAGTCCTGATCTGAGATCAGATAATACTACAGAACACCCAACAGATCATTCAGTGCGTAGTCCAGACTTCAGTGTCTTTTCTGACCTGTTTTCTGTTTTTGTGAGAATCAATTTTCATACAGAACTGAAACTCGGTTTGGCAGAAAGTCCCATTTACAAAAGTTCGCCATTACTCTAGCCGTTATTTGTCTGATGCTTGGGTCTGTAGTTTTGTACTGGGGTAGTATTGCTAACAAGAGCGTAAGCAGTTTATGCTTTGTTCAGGAGTTCAGGAGTTCAGGAGTTCAGGCAGTAAATATTACTTTACTCCATTTGAATACTCATTTAAGTGGCTCATATCGTGGAAACAGAATTGTTCCTTTATTAGATGAGAAAGGTTGATGTAATACGGAAACACTGTTAAAGTTTTTAAAAGTACAGTTTACTCCCAAGTGAATATTATTCATATGCAAATTTAGCTGCAAAACCAGCCTGTTTGAATTCACAGTATTTGTGATGTCAGAAAAACCAACTTATTTACAGCCACAGCACTTCAGCTGACCGCTATGATGATCATCTGTTAGTTATCAGGAGTGTTTCAGCCCAGTCTCAAACGAGGCATAGCACAATTACAAAAACAGCACGCCTAGTTTTAAGGGTTGCTGAGAAATGGTGATGTAAAGATTAATTATGTTTATATTTATTGTATTTTAAATTATTGTTTCTATTATTATTAAAGCCTCACAAATAGGTCTAAGTGGAATTCCCTCAAGGAATGAAATAAAATGCAAAAGAATTGTAGGATATGGGCCCACCACACAGAAAACGAAAGATAATGTATCCTGCTGTTTCTTTGTGGTTTAAAAAGTACATAAAGTGCAAAGAAGTGCATCAGGTATTTTTTATGTTCACTGCCAAGTTTAGCATTTTTTACTGACTGGAAAAGTGAAGGCTGTTATACAGCATGTCACATAAACTCGTGAGTCTGCAGTTAATGCAGCTTTGTCAGCCATTCGAGTGCAGTTCGCCAGTGGGAAAATAAGTAATTAGTAATTAGTCCGGTTAGTAATTAGCAATTAGTCCACTTTCTGACATCACTGGAAGGCAGCATTCTCTCCTTCTAAGTAGCATCTTGCAAACTGTTTGGCTAAATCATCGCAAATTTACCTCATATATTGACTTTGTACATCAAAGTCTGGTAAAATTGTATAAATTGCAAGTTTGACCTAGTATGCCTTTAATTCTGACAGAATGTTTCTGTACCCGCTCTTGATTTTATTAGTAAGTATTACGCTATGTTGTGATATGTCGTGATACGAATTTGTCTGTGTGCTGAAGATGGCCCAGAGGGCTCTGGCTCAGGAGCTGGTGAGTCCAGGCGGGGGTCCGAGCGGTGGGTACCAGCTGGCCCTGGCACGCCTGGCGCTCCTCCAAGGAGAGTCCAGCAGGGCGGAGGCGGCGCTGCAGGGCGCTCTCAGGGACGGCGTTCAGGTACGCAGTGTGTCTGATCTGTAGAAAACCTCCAACTTCAACACTAATCAAGAAGGCTTTAGGAAAAACTACTTGCTAAAAATGCTGTAAATTGTGGATTGGGTCGAAAAGGGCTCTGAGTTGCTCCGCAGCGCCACCTGCTGTATGTGTGTTTTACAGGTGAATACCACAGCTGTGCAAAACCTTTTTTAAGTTTCATGAATTTGGACAGAGCAGCATTTTTCAGAAACATTAGTGCTCATTTTCATTTTAAATATCTTTATAATCCAGAGTGTAGGTGCTAACCCTATATTACTAAAATAATTCCAGTGTCATATTTAAAAGCAAAACCTAATAAACTGGCTATGCATTCATCTTTTGTGATTTAAAGTTTGTCACTAAATTTAAGGGTAGATAATAGATTGCCTGTAAACACAGTGGCCATTATATTATTATTATTATTATTATTATTATTATTATTATTATTATTATTATCTGATGCAGTTCTTTTTTGTGTTAGAACCCAGATGCCTGGGCTCTCTATGGTGACCTGTACTACTCGATGAAAGATTATAAAGAAGCTCAAAAGTGTTATGAGAGAACACTGGACTTTGTGACGGACGCCTCAGACACGCATCCTGTTTACCTGAGGCTGGGCTCCATCTACCTACAGGGTGGAGAGGTGAGACAGTTGGTCTGCTCGTGCCGCTTATTCTGCATATCATATTTCATATGTCGTTTTATGTAATGTTTGATGTGTTTGTTTAAAATCCATGTTAGTATGAAAAAGCCAAGACCACATACCTTCGTGCTTGTAAGAGCTCTCCGTCCTGTCTGACCTGGCTTGGTCTGGGGACTGCCTGCTACAGGGTAAGTTCTTCATAGCTTCCATAGCAATAAAAGAATAGCCAGTGAAACCCAGTCGAGCTCCACTACAGTAAATTCAGATGAGTGACAAGAGGCGAATGGGTTTCTGATGATATTGGAATCTCATTGATACTGGCAGAGAATTGCTTTAAAAATGATCATTTCAAACCAACACTTGTTAATGTTTTTCTTGTATTCAGTAATGTGAGAATGGTCTGGAGATTCTGGCTATTGTAATCAAATACCGTACTGCAATTTATTTATTGTAATCTTTTTGCAGCCTTTCAGAAATAAATGTTACACTTCTTCACAATGATCATCTGGGCAGATGTACACTATAAGGTTGCAGACTCCTGCTAATCCAATGATTTTTCTGAAAAAAGAGATATTCACTGGGGAGTTTGTCTACCACATGTTTTACACAAGATTTTGGAACATTGCTGGGAGGATTTGATTGCATTCATTCATAAAACCATCAGTGAGGTCAGATGCTGATTTCAGATGATTAGTTCTGGATCACAAAATTTCCCTCCAGCTCGTCCCGAAGGTGTTGGATGAAGCCCAGAGAATGCAGTGGTGCTTGGTTTTTGGGAAGGCTGCGGCTGCGGCTGCTCCAGTGCATCCCATTCTGTCTGCAGTACTTTTCTGTGCAGGTCAATAAAGCTGTCAGTGCACAGTTGGACGCAAGTGGCATTAATGGCACCTTAAAGTGACTAAACTCACTAATATCCAGAAACTTTTAAAAATGTAGTTAAGTTTTAATTTCGACACTTTCTAGATGTTTATGTATTGACTTTGGCAGACATGTGAATGAGAAACATTTGACCCACAAATCCCATATTGGTGCATCCCTAAAAAGAACTACAATAAATGATTTCTAATTATGTGTTAATGAAATCAGCACTCTGTAGCAATCTGCCTTATCCTCCTTTGATCACATTCGTGATCTTGTTTTTTCATTTGCACTGCATGTTTGCATTTTTATGCCAAAAAATTGAACTCTCTTGGCTAAATGACATTTTTTTGACCAGGGGTACCCACACATTTGGTGGTTTATTATATGAAGGCAGTTATTTTCCCAGGAGAAGACTCTGGGCACAGGAGAGTACAGTCTGATCTGCAGGGCCAGACACTTGATACAGATAAATCAGAGTGGCTGCCAGATTCCAGCCTGGCTTGGCGTGTCAGCCTGAGATCGTGTAGCTTGTGGTGAAAGCCTGTGATGATAAATTGGAGCAGAGCATTTGAAACTCTATCTGTCCTTCTGATGTGCCTGCTGTGATGTAGCTGGATGACATCTAAGTGCTTTGGCTCACAGCGCTGTTCCCACATTTAAGTCGTACTTGTTTGTTTTTGTTGCGGGATTAGCTGGGGGAGCTGAGCGAGGCGGAGGACGCTCTGACCGAGGCAAACACTCTCAACAACGAAAACCCGCAGGTCTGGGGCTTCCTGTCACTGGTGTGTTTACAGGTGAGTCTTAGTGGAATTAGGTTGATTAGCAGGGATTGCACAAAGCTCATTCTCGTCTAAAACTTGTGTTTGTTTAACTTTGTGATGCTGTTTCAGACTGGAAGGGAGCTGGAGGCGGAGCAGTCCTATAAATATGCTTTGAAGGTTGGTCCTCTTTGACCGTAAATTTAAAATATGCTTTACAGGTTGGTCCTCTTTGAGTGTATGTAGTAAATATGACTTACAAGTTGGTCCTCCTTGAGTGTATGTAGTAAATATGCTTTACAGGTTGGTCCTGTTTGACTGTATGTAGGTCAATGGTATGACTGCCAGCAGTGCAGCGGTGCCCGTAGTGTAAACGACTTAACAAGACTTTACTACTTAAAGTCGTTACTACTTAATAAGACTTACTATTGATATTGCTCCTTACTACTTTCATTTTCCATCACTATTTACAGTCTTACACTTGACTCCTGCATAGCTGTGAGAACTTTATGGCATACATAACTCACTTTATATGGGAACGCTTCCTTTTTTTTCATGCTGGGGTCCATAAATAACCAGATTTCTTACAGTGTGTCTCGCTCCTCTTCTGTAGTCCAACGACAATTATTTATTAATCACTGTAATTATTTAATAATTATTTATAAATCACTGATTACATAAAGTGTTTAATTAGACAGGTTACATAATTACTGTGCTCAAAAACTCCCAGAAAGAATATTTGTGTGAAATTAATAAGGTACCTCTCCGATATAATCAACTTTTTGTCTTTGACTTTCACAGTTTCATTTACGGGATGAGCCGCTTCTTCAGGAGATCACAGAACTGCAGGATCACGTTGGATTTGGAAATCCTTGTTTTTCATAGCACTTATCCAACTTCATAACAATGGATTATTAATAAGTTACTGACCTTATCTGCATGAAGCACAGATTATTTTTCTGTTTTACTGTATTGACCTTTCCGAGTAAATTGCAAAACAGAGTCGGATGGTGACAGCTCTAACAATATAACAGCATGACTAATGTTGTTTGCAATATTTTAAAGCATGTTTGTTTCGTTTGTGAATTAAACCAAATAAAGGTTTTATTCTGTATGATTTAAAATGACTCTGAGTGTGTAGAAATGATTTGAACCCAGTTGTATGACTAGACTGTAATAAAGCCATTGATGATTTATTTTGGTTTCTGAAGCTGTATCTGTCCAGCGGGGCCACTGAGATCCTCTGATCTCCAAACCATGGTGTCGTTCGTCAGGCCGGGATTATGGTTTGGAAGCTGCAGCTCGAGCTGGCTTCCTGCAGAGACACGTGGTACCAAACTGGGAAACAACCCAAACCCTCATTTAAACTGGGAAATCACAGGTAGGCTCGTTTTCCTCCCTCGAGCTTCAGACTTCACGAACGTTTTGCAGATTAATCAGCAGGTGTGTGTGTGGTTCTGGTTGGTGGTTCTGGGTGGGCTGGATCTGGTGCTGGTCTGCTTGGCCGTCATTCTGTTAGCTTTAGCCCGTTAGCCTGGTGAGTGAGAGATGCTGCTCTGACACTGTTGTCAGTTTTCTTAATAAAGCCAGTTTTCTTATTAATGTTAATGTCAGTTTTATCTCTGGTCTGAGTGTAATCTGCTGCTGAGCGCCGGAGGAGGTTCGGTTCTACTGGTCCGGGTCACTGGTGTGACTTCAGGGATCTGGTTGTTTTTCTCTGAGCATCAGACGATCTGAGATCAGTCCGGGTCCCTGCAGGGTGCAGGTGGAGAGAGTGTGTTTTATTTTATTATTTTTTTTATCTCCATCTCACTGACCGACTGCTGGGTCTTTGGAATTGGAACTGGTTTCTGACCAGAACTAAGGACCGAGCCTTTATTTAAATTCAGTTCGGTTTTATTTATAAAGACTTTTTACTACCAATGTTGCCACAAAGCAGCTTTACGGAGTCCAGGTCCGAGCCCTCAACAAGGGAACCAATCTTCCTGAGAGAGAGAATAAATAAAGTGTGGCTCCATCTCAAACACAGTGACACCCAGTCCTACCACCCCAAAGCCCTGCAGAGCCAAGAACTGAGCAGTGAGAGAAGAGTCCCCTCACCTGGCTGGTCCTGAACCTCAGCTCACTAACACTCCAACACAACAACACATCAGGAGCAGCCGGACACAAAAACAGTCAGACCTCACCAAATTATAAGACTACAGAAACAAAACTACATCAGTCACTGGAACACACAAACACAAAGCAAAATGCAGTGCTATCTGGCCCTAAAGCGTCAGTACATTGCAGCAGACTACCTGAGCACAGTGACTGAACACACACACAGAACCACATTAACAAAGTACAGACTCACTGTGCACACACACTGGCCATCGAGACGGCCGCTGTCAGAAACACACATACACACTCTGGCCATCGAGACGGCCACTATCAGAAATCCTGGCTCCACGGTGGAGACAGAGCTGCACCTCCTCACAGCATGTGACAAATTCAGGCAGATACGGAGTATTAATGTTAAAAATTCACATTAATACACCCCAGTTTCCCCTCCTGCCAAACACCGACACACTGCCCCTCCTGTTGGGAGAGAGGAAGGAGAGCTGTGTTCTGGCAGGACACTGAGTGTCTGCCTGTCACAACCTGAGGGACAGCAAGTAACACACGCACACACACTCACAGCCCTGTCTGTCTCCTTGTTCACTCTAATATATATTAACCTACTGTTATATGTATTGATTTATTTTAAATTTAAAGAGTATTAATACCGTTATTATATGTATCTGTATTTATATATACTATTTCATCATTATTTTATCTTATTGTCTTGTTAAATCTTTTGTTGTTTCATTTCAATGCTTTGGCAACCTGCTCAAGGGTCATGCCGATAAAGCTCACAGAACTGAACTAGAGAGAGAGAGAGAGAGAGAGAGAGAGAGAGAGAGAGAGAGAGAGAGAGAGAGAGAGAGAGAGAGAGAGAG
>JBBIGA010063690.1:0-15147 GCA_037576975.1 Alestes dentex
ATATCCCCTAGAGGGAGGTGCTTACCTGAAACCTACTGCTATTGGTCTGTAGAGGATGAAAAGGCCTAAGTTAGTTTGGGTCATTAGTATCATGTGTAATATCAGTTCAAGGAGAAGTTTTTCAAAATTTAAACATACAAAGTACAGAATATGTTACTTGCATGCCCGTTATGAGTTACTAGTATGGTGCTAGCATAGTCCTCAACTGGAAAAAACAAAAAAAACAAAGTATTAGGTTTCTACATTATATAAGCACATACATTTAGGGCTACACCTGGCTTTCAGTGTAAACAAACCTAAAAGGTTCCTGAAATGAATGGAAGTAGTTTTATGTAGACTGATAGTAGAATCCTCTGATTAACATAACACTCCAACAATAATGATTACTATTTGCCAAAGTATCATCCACTATAATAAAGCAGATAAGCACACGTCATTAATGGTGATAATGAGAAGAAAATGTCCAGTGTGTCTTGCCCATGGGCATGTTGCTTTTATTTAGCACAAGGATACTAAAATATGCTATTTGTATTATCTTAACATTTCTGCCTTGAGGTTTTGAAGGGCATCAAATATAAAGAGACATGGCAAACTTTGGTTTAAAAAAACATTTATACATTAACAGATATTGATATTATTGACCCATGGTGGTGCAGTGGGTAGCACTGTTGCCTCACACCTCCAGGGTTGGGGGTTTGAATCTGGGTCCTGGCGTGGGTTTCCTCCGGGGTCTCCGGTTTCTCCCACAGTTCAAAGACATGTGCATCAGGTGAATGGGGGATTCTAAATTGTGTATGTGTGTGTGTGTGTGTGTGTGTGTGTGTGTGTGCCCTGCGGTGGGCTGGCGCCTTGCCCAGGGTGAGTCCATGCCTCGTGCCTGTAGACCCTGGGATAGATTCTGGGTACCTGCGACCCTAGTAAGGATTACATGGGTACAGAAAATGAATGAATGATATTACTGACCTCAAGAGCGTATGTCACAGACACAAAACGACCCCAGACACATAATAGCAGACCACATGTACAGTATGAGGACATACACAAATCTACCCAACACAGATTCAAAGCGTGGAGGCGCCAGTCACTCATTATCTTTTTCATGTGTCTGAAATGTCCTCATAAACGTTCCAAGAGCCACTTGTGATGTAAATGTGCCAAGAACTAGACTGTGAACCTGGCAGAGCGGATTTATGGATTTTGCCGCATCAAGCCATGTAATCCATAAGTCCTTATGATTGAATTCAATAGAATATAACCAGCAATGCTCATATCAAATCAGCAGTTTTCGAATACCCTAATGTATTTGCTCCAAATCCATAAATACACGTCTAAGTCCCTAGCGATTTGTGACCTTACCAAAGTCAATAACAACATTTCAAATTAAGCAGAAAAATATGTAATTGACAAAACAGTTAAATAATTAAAGCAATGAAAGCATGTGACATTTTTAGGTCAGTCTGTAGAATCAGTTGTGCTTGATGCAGAAAAATCACCCATTTAAATGTATGTATAGATGATTTGTGGAACATCACATTTAAATGTTAATCTACTTAATTGACTAAACTGATGGTGCATCCTTGGTTTTACAATCCCTTTGTTCGGCCTTTCAGGATATGTCTTGTGGAAAGCCTTCCAAGAAGAGTGGAATCTCTTATAGCTGCAACAGGAGGACCAACTCCATATTAAAGTCATTCCATAGAAGAAATATTTTTTGGTTCTGTTAAGATCCTTTCATCATATGATTGAAAAAAAAAATGTAGATGGGATGTGCGAGTATTTGAAAATTTATAAAACCCCCATGCAATGTAAATCATCTGTACAAATCTTCTGTGCAAAAAAGTTTGTCCTTCAGCAGGGCTGTACGTTACATATATATGTCTTTTTGGTGCTTGTGCTAGGAAGGTCACTGGTGTTATAATTCAAATTGAAAGTGCTTTTTGTAGAAAAACTACTTAATAAAGCTTTTAGTACCAATTCCATTTGGTAGAACATTGTCATGTTAATTGTGAAGAACAAGCAGCAGCTAAAAGACCTGAACACATTAACCCACACCAGCATGATTTTGTGTGTGCAGATTTCAAAAGGGGAGGAAAAATTAGCTGAGACTTTAAGTGAGATTACACTTAATGAGTTCATTCTAAAAAAGGATATAAGCAAAAGACAGCAATGGCAGGAAGCACAGCAGGTGGTGCCCCAGCCTCTGAATCCATGTTGGGACTGACTTACTTTTTATAAGAGTATGATGGATGCCTTTTTTTTCTATGACACAAAACTGTCTAAAATGTGTCACATGAAAGACATATCCTGAAAAGCCAAACAAAGGGATTAATATTAAAGATGCCTCAATGCTTGCAAAGCACCAGAACTAGCACTGTCAAATGTATCTAGCTCTTGGAATTGCTTTACAAAAAGGAGCATGTTTTTGGGTTTTGTTGTTGTTTTTCTTCTTTTTTATTTGTGGTCATAACTAAAGAGAAGTTCAGCTCTACATTCATCATACTTGCCTCTGGATCAAGAGATCATGGGTTCAAATCCTACCTTCAGCAGACCACCACTGGGTTCCTGAGCAAGACCCTTAACCCCAGGTTGCTCCAGGGAGACTGTCCCCTGTAGTTAGGGAATGGAATTCCCTAAATGCTGTAAATGTAAAAGTAAACTCTGCTGCCTTCTTTATATGAACACTCAATTCAGCAATGACAAATTCCTGTATGCTCAAGCATCTTGTAGTTCAGGGGGCTTTTTTTTTGTTTACAAGCACTGATAGACTACAACTGCCAGGAGCCATGTGTGCCAGAAGCATTTTTAATGCGGGTGAAAGCAGCGCTCTACGTCTCGGCTGTTGTCAGGAGGACGTCGTGCATGCAGCGTTCTATAGTCCGGGATGAAAAAAAGTTGGGGGGGGGGTTGAAACAAATGATTTTGAAAAGTGACGGTGGAAGTATTATAGCAGGGGAGGATGTGCCCCCCCTGCTATAATACATCCAGCGCCCATGACCAGAACTCAATAGAACAATGTTCACAATTACACGATTAAGCTTGAAAAGAATGGTACATATTTACATTATCACATAACTGACTGCAGTTACCGTGAATGCTGGCTCTTTTGCACATGTGCAACTGTGACCTTTATTGCGTTGTCGCACTGTTTAACAATACTTTCAAGCCAGGAGCCATTTAGGAACCGTATAGATTACGTTCCCTGTGAATGCCCTATTATTTCCTGCGTTTGCCTTCAAGCTGAATGCTTCTGCAGCTCTGCCATGGTTAAACGTTACCTCTCCATGCTGGCTTTTAATACAAATCCTACCGTGGCCATTTTTTTTTCTTTCTTCTTCTGAATTTGACCCCTCAAGTCACAGGGTTTTAGTTTGTAATATTAATCCCTAATCGCCTGCATTTAGGCCTGGGCGCTGCGGCTTTTTCTGAGGCATCCTCCTCGGCACTGACTACCCCACGTTCCCGCCCCTCTTGGCACCAGCGATGAGGGGAGCCACAGCACGTTTGGGAATGGGATTCGGGGGCCCTGTCACGCTGATTCCTCCACCAGCACATCAAAGCCTTTCGGGGAAGGGCCTTTGAAGTGACTCCAAAAAACAGTGCGCGTCTACCACTCGAGCTGTCATTACTGAAGGACGGCCTAATAGAACGTAACCGAAAATCATTCCATTTTTTGCCCCCCTCTGTCAATGACCATGGAGGGAGCAGCCCACGTACTAGAGCCTGGAACGCTGGTGCTTTTCACTGAGACACTCAGTCCAAGGTTTAAATCCATCCAGAGGAATTGTCAGATGAATGCCAAAACGCCGCTTTGCCTTAAGAATACAAATTTCTGTTTACATAAGCCATTGTACGTCATAGGAATGCTTATCTATATTTAATATTTTAATTACACATCGCTTGCTGGGAGCCAGATGAGTAATTGGAGAAAATATCAAGTGACATTTCGCAAGCTTTTGTCAGTATGCGGATATAGCTATACTATAAGGGTATGATGGAGGCCTTTTTTGCTCTCTCTCTCTCTCCCTCTCTCTCTCTCTCTCCCTCTCTCTCTCTCTCTCTCTCTTTTTTTACAAAGCTGCCCGAAAAGGTTTTTCACTTTAAGGCATTTCCCGAAATGCCAAACAATGGCATTACTATTACAGACACATCCCTGCCTATAATGGTGTTGGTATCATTTAGCAAAATTCACACTGCTCAGCTTTAAAACAGTGCAGCTTTTTTTTTTTAAATAAATGTTTTGTTTTAATAAAGAAAAATGTTTTTTTGTGGGTTAGTTTATAATTTGCAACAGTAAATAAACAGTTAAAGCTGCTGCTGCCTTCTTCAGTAGAACAAGCCATTTTTGCTGCCTTCCCTGTGATGCCTCTCACAGGATGTCTCAGAGGTTTATGGAGCTGATTGGACGCATCTCTCAAACCTTTTGATCTGGCTCCTCCCAAATCAAAGCTACGATTTGACCTCAAACACAGCTTTCCTTTGTCTTTGTTCTTTCAAGATCGAGATCAAGATTCCCTTCATTGTGCCACTTTGTGGGAAATGTGGCTTGGGCCAATCTCCAAGATTTATAAGCTTAGCTTCTCAGTTACTTCTAACTGTTACATGGTCTTGTCTCAAACTAGACAAAGTCTTTGTCATTACTGCACCACCGTTTTGGCTCCGTCTCCTAGCTGACATCACACAGGAATCATCAGAGATTCAAGCTTAAAATGCATTTATATTGATTGGTTTTTAGTAAGTCTGGGATCTGCTGACTGGGGACTGTGTCAGTTTGTCTTTTGAGCTCGGACATCTGATGGTGGGATACACTTCATTAATCATAAAGCATTTTGGTTTTAAACATGCTGTTGAAATGCAGTTTTTTAATTTGGTTTGCTAAAAAAATTGATACTCTTTTGACTAGTAGAGTAGATATTGTTGCATCCAGTGTCTACTATATGTTACTTTAAACCAGTGAAAACAATTGATAGGCATTATTGTGCTTTTATCCACACTGGCTTTAAAGTGTAAGATGGCTGTGTGCGCAGCGTTATATGTATTTTAATTATCAGTTCCTTCCTTTTTTATGCTCAATTTCATTTACTGCCACATCATAACAAGTACACAAATACCCTGTGATTCCAATGGAAACTGGAATCAGTGCTGAGGGTGGAATCAGATGGTAGATGGCTCCGGTGCGTCTCTCATTAAAATTAATGAAGCATTGTCAAGTTGAAAACAAATGAAAAGTTCGGAAAGCTGCGTATTTATTATCTGTTTTAGGCCCTGCGGTGGCAGCACTGCCACTTTCCCTGGCCCACAGCTTCCTCCAGAGACATCTAAATGCACTTTAAAGTAACTCAACTTTGTGCAGTAAAATGGAACAAGAGCAACACCCACCCACACACGCACACACACACACACACACACACACACACACACAGATACACACATACACGCCCGTCCCAGCAGAGCCATCTGCTAACACTGCTGAGGTGATTACATTAGGATTTCATCATGTCAGCAGCATGTCCAACATGGCACACTTCCGTCTCCGCCAGCACTAAGTGCGGTTGCCTCTGCCACACATGCATGCGTGCACACAAACACACACACACACACACACACACAGACACAGACACACACACACACAAACATTTGTATTGCAGTATTCTCAGGTGTGTGTGCCAGAATCAGTGCACATGTGCTTGTTTACTCGTATGTGTTTGTGCATGTACGTGTGTTCACATATGCTCACACTTTTCTGTCTTTGGGCTACACACACTGCTTGCTCTTTGACTTTTTTTTTTTTTTTTTTTGATCAAGAGACACTCCGTGTCCCATTTCTCCTTTTTATCTGCATCACCAAAAAAAAATCCACATCAGTCTCCACTCTCACACTGACACAATTCCATAATCTGCTCTTCAAATATGAGCCGATGTTGAAAAATATAATTACACACTGCTGTAAACACGTCTTTCAGCAAAAACGGTATATGAATTTTGCAGTTGGAGACTTCAGGCCTATAAATAGATGCACGGTGAAGTTGCTGCGGACTGAGGCAGTTTATATTAAAGGTTGAAAGACAAAAGTGCACGGTGTCAGAGTTTGTTTCTGTATATTGCTGAGCATGTGCATGTTTATCACATAACTGTATTAGGGCTGAGTAAGTGAGAAGGCAGATGAAACAATCACAGCTGTTCAGTTATTTTTGACAACACCCTCGCTATTGTGCGCTATCGCTCAAGTTGGCTATTAATCCCCCAGCCCCCACCCCCAACCAGAGAATGCGTTTTTCTTTCAGATAAGTGACAAACAGCATATCATTTTCAGTGAAACATGTAATTAAATTGAGCATATTATTATTCAAATATTGGCTTGCCGTGGCAGTTTGTAGATCAGTCTGCATTAGCTGTTAGTGCCATTCTGCTACTGATGCTAGGAATGTGCATGGCTGATGAAATATCTGTGCCTTTAAAGGAACTATTTTTAATAATAAAATCAAAGGAACTATTTTTAATAATAAAATCAAATTTGCACAATACACACTTACCTCAGATGAATTATTAGGTTTTGTTTTTTTTTCACCTGTTTAGCGCTGGAGATATAAGGCTAACAAATACTACAAGTCAAAATACTAGAAGTCCTCTCTGTAAATGCATCCCCAAACCTTCTCTTAATGCAGATCTTTATTAAGGTGATGCAGACTTGCCTGTGTGTTTAAGGACTGTTTGACTCACCATGAGTTACAAAACTAATCAAAATGTCCACATGTATACGAACACTGCAGGCAGCCTTTCTTCTGTTTTCACAGACCACCACAGGATTAGAAGAGCAGATCTGGAACCAGTTTTTTGTTACAGTTACCACCATAAGTGGAATCGGATCCATAATCAGTCTCTAATTAACTGCATTCCAATTCTAAATCCTGATGGTGTTGTCTGAAATCACTGTGACGTTTTGCTGATGTGTATTGTTTACAGTCATAAACCCCACGTGCAAATCTGCATCACCTTAACAATGTTAGCAATGTTAGCCTCGTAGCTCCAGTGCGAAACTGAAGAAGCAAATCTGAGGTAAGTGGAAAATAGTGGGAATTTTTGCCAAACCTGACCTTTAAGGGTTAAGAAGAAAAGAAAGCATCCAGCAATGTGCAATGTCCAGGCGTCATGAGAAAAACATGAAAACAAAACCGAGACCTGTCACCTAAGTCACCAGGGAGTGTGCTGTTTAAATGGCATTTTGACAGCAGAGTGCAAACCTTTCATTAGTCCCAATTCCATAAAAGCCAGACCACAATAGGCTAGACAGTGTAAAGATGACTCTGTAGAGCTGTAGAACACAGCGTAATGGACAGGCATGCATTTAACTTCAAAAGTCAAAAAAGAAATTGTATTTTAGCAAAGTCATAGGCAAGCAACTCAAAAGAAGTAGCTCCAGATTCCATTTTCAGAACTCTCACTTTCAGTGTGGGGTGAACTCTTTTTGAGGAACGTCAGGATTTTTCCCCCCTAGCAAATCATAGCCTGGTAGGGCATGTCTGAAAATTAACATGGATGAGATTCACACATGAAGGAATCATCTAAATACCACAGTATGAGCCATTCTTAATCAAGCTCTGATCAGGACCCACTGATAAACACAATAAATAGGCTTTGGGTGGAAATTACAGTTGATTGACTGAACTGAACAATCTCCACTAAAGATTCTTTAGATTAGTGGTTCTCAGGCTGGTTCTCGAGGACCCCCAGAGGGTCCAGATTTTTGCTCCAACAAAATTCTTAACACATAGTGATAAAGCATTGTCTGGGGGTCTCTGAGGACCAGTTTAAGGGTCACCGCTTTAGGAAAATGAAAGTGGCTCTTCTGTGGCATTGCTCCATAAAGGCTGGATGGAACATTTTGCTGAAAGCCAAGCAAAGACAATCATCAACTGACAAACAGCCACTGTAATTTATTACAATGGACTTACACTATATGCACAAAAGTATTGGGACATGCCTGTTTTTCAGGGTTTGGGCTAGACCCCTTTTTTCCAGTGTAGGGCAATCTTAATGCCTCAGCACACCAAGACATTTTGGACAACACCATGCTTTCAACTTTGTAGACAGTTTGGGGAAGGTCCCTCCATAAAGACGTTTGGATGAGTTCTGTGTAGAAAAGCCTGACTGGTCCGCACAGAGCCCTGACATCAACCCCATCCAACACCTTTGGGATGAACTGGAACGGACACTGCAAGCCAGGCCTTCTCGTCCAACATCAACGCCTGACCTCATAAATGCTCTACAGAATGAATGGACACAAATTCCTACAGAAACTCCAAAATCTTGTGGAAAGACTTCTAAGAAGAGTGGAAGCTGCTATAGCTGGATTGCGAGACGAACTCCATATTAAAGTCTATGTAGTTGAATGGAATGTCATTAAGGTCCCTGTTGGTGTAATGGTCAAGCGTCCCAATACTTTTGTCCAAATAGTGTATCTTTAGATACCTGTATAGACTGTATACGTATACAAAGACAAGATCTCTCCAGAGGATGTGGACCTATGAACATAGCATGAACAAACTTTTGCATACGACTGTATAAACCATTTGCTAATGTTCGTTGGTTAAGACTTGATAAAGCTGTTGTGCAACTGATGCAATTGTCATACTGATCCAAAGGCAAATACTAACATTAATCTCAACACCAAAAAGGTCCATCTTTCCAACGTATCAGAAGATGTCCAGAATTAACTGACAATCTGTACTTTTGCCTGTCTCATCCTCATTAGCGTACAGCAAAAATAAGTTTGATCTTGATGTTAGCCTAGTGTCAGTTACAGAAGGGCAGTATTTGCTGGAGTGCTGGAACATTATGGGAGTTGTGCTATGTAGTGGTGATTTATGTAACACATTCACTTTACTGCACATGGTTTCTCGCCGCAGTTCCTATTTAGGAGAGGCACTTTTCTGAACTATTAAAGCGTTGATGAAACGATTGTGAGCATTTCTGTATCAGTGTGTTCATGCCTGATTTCTTGCCATGAATCCTCAAAGTCCTCAAAGCAAGGCCTGTTTTAGGCCAAAAAGTCAAGCTGTTTGTTTGTGTGTGTGTGTGTGTGTAACTGTTTTTTTTTTGTTTGTGCTCTTTTTGTAGGGGTCTCTTCAGCAGCGGCTACACTGAAACACACTACAGAGAGGATGGACAAGCTATTACTGGCACTCACAACACTACGGTAGGATGGACACCAAATAGTTGACGGTCTGGTTGGATCTATGAAACTGTGCTCTTTTTTTGTCAGTATGCTTAAATTGTTACACATGTGTAAGATTTTCCAGGATCGTTCTGCGTTAATTCCATTCCATGGCACAAAATGTCCTAGATTCTAAGCATTTTTTATATCAGTTAATCAAACCATTTATATACATGGATGAGTTCAATTAAGATAACAAAGACTCTCCTCAAATGACAGATGGGAGTTCTTACTTGATTTATACTCTCCCTTCATTCAAAAAAATAAGTTGAAAAAATGTCAGTGTTTAATTTACCTGTTATTTTGCTGCTAGAGATGAGTACAGTGTGTCATTAGCTTGGGGAATTACAGCCAAGAGTCAACATCACTGTACAGACAAACTTTTTGTCTTGTTTTAATATTCAGAGTCGTATACCAGAGGTGGCATATTGGCTTGATTTGTGTCAGGACAAGTAAATGCTTCCTTGGGTACCTCCAAACAAGAAAACTCCTACACAGAATTGCATTTTAGCTGATGTTGATTTGCTTGGGATTAACATAAATTAAGTTAATTTCTACAGTTTGTTTTTCATAGTAAAAATAAAAGCTGCCGCAGTATTTCTTGACATAGGATGCGGCAAATTCAGGTGGAACTAAAATCACTGAAAAATGCCAGTTAAAATGACATGACCCATCTCGTCCCTACTAATCACAGCAAGATGGACGATTAAACATTATAACATGGATGCCCATGAAGCTGAAATGATACACAAATGAGCTAAGAGCAGAGCTCACCACCACACTAGCATTTTAGCGTTAACCCGAATAGCAGCATTAAAGTAAAGCGGCCCTTTATAGTCACGCGTGAACACACCACAGCACACAGTGTGAACAATGTGAAATTCTTTCTCTGCATTTAACCCATTCTCCAAGTGAAGCAGGGGGGGCGTCACCAATGAGGGGCACCCGGGGAGCAGTGTGTTGGGATGGTACCTTGCTCAAGGGTACCTGAGTGGTGCCACTAGCAGCCCTGGGATCTAAACCCATGACCTTCTGATCATGGGGGCAATTCCCTAGACACTAGGCCACCAGTTGCACTCTAGGCCACTAGGCCATTAGCATGTGTCTTTGAGATTTCTTCACAACTCAAAGTAGCTCAAGGTTTAAGCTTGCTAATGTGTGGCTAGAAGCTTCTATTACTTTTTAGCTACTGTATGTTGGCCTCATAGCGCCAGTGAAGTTTAATCTAGCGACTAAAGAAGCAAACCCAGGCAAATTGGCCAAACTATCACTTCGAGGAGTTTGAACATAAAGGAGTCATAATGGAGTAGCCAGTTACAAACCTGACTCGCTGCCCTGCTGCTCCAAGACTATGGCTGCTCCAGATGTGCAGTAAGGTGTACATGTAATCTATATCATCAAGCCTCAGTTGGGTCATTTAATGGAATTATACAATCAGAAGAGCACACAGAGCAACAGCTGACAAACTTAACAACTTGTCGCCTTTCTCCTTCCCCTGTCAGATGCTTTGTAGACAGTGAGCCGATGTTCACTCAGTGCGTTTAGCCCTGATTTCGGCTTTCAGAAGCCTTTCAAAAACACAATGAGCAGCGTTTTTTTTCTTCAAAGCTGCGCGACGGATTGAAACAATTAATTCGTTAAATGGAGGTGAGAGCAGCCTGACAAGCCTTTGGCGAGAGCGACAGAAGAATGGTTTGTAATATTACTTGGAGTTGGTTTTTATTTGCTCAAAGCACTGACAGTGAGTTTTTTGTTGCTTATAATTGAAAGTTTGCACTTATGTAAATAGGGAGAGAAAAGGAGCACTGACAGAGGAAGAAAGCACAAAAACAGCAAATGGGGCATTCGCCAACCTTCATGTTCAGTTGAAAACTTACTTTAAAAAATTGGAGTTGGAGTGCTTCATGAATCTATCTACTCTCATCTCAATTTGAGACTGTTCTAAAGTCAGCACAAATCGTTCAACACTGGTTTATTAGGCATATCCAATTTGTACTTACGCTCATGGGCCATTATATCAAATCACCTTTTACCAAAAACAATCCTATTTATTTTTGCTTGACCATTTTCAATCTGTATCTGATAATTAAACAGGCTGATGTGATTACTGTACCTTTAAAAATGATAATGATAATGATAATGTATGTGTGTGTGTGTGCGTGTGTGTGTGTGTGTGTGTGTGTGTGTGTGTGTGTGTGTTTGGGGTGTGTGTTTGGTGTGTGTGTGTGTGTGTGTGTGTGTGTGTGTGTGTGTGTGTGTCTTTGTGGATATTGGAGCTATGGGTCTGCGCCAAGTAAATCTGTTTTCTGAGAGTGTGTCGTTCTTGTCTTCTGGAGGCTTCATCAGAAAACCAGCAGCAGCAGCTGTAGAGGTTTTACCAAACCAGCTGGTCTAACTTTACTTCAGAACTGCTGAGCAAAACAAATTCAAACTATTCTAGTAACTGAAGACAGTAATCACTCCCCATGTACCAGGACACAACTACCCATTTTTTCAGGCGTATGCAAGATCAAAAATAGCATGTCATTCAGATTTCATAGCAGTTAATTGGAATGCCAGTAGCCCACATCTTACGGCTAAATAGTTTTGACTGTTGGGTGGGGTAGCAGGCCTGATTAAAAAGTGATGGATGAGTAGCTACAGGGAAATGCTGTATCACCTCTTTTTCTGTTATTAAATTGCTGTTGTGATGACATTCATGGATATTTTTACCTCTGAAGCAAGAGTGGAGCTTGACTTTTTCTTGGAACGTCTTGAGTACTATACCAGGTTTTGCACAGCTTTCTCTTGATCTTTTTTTAAATAACATTTTAGATGCACATTTAGAGAAAGTAATGTGTGAGGCAGCTGAGGTGTGAATAGGTAGTTGCTTGTGTGAATGATAGTGTCTCCTTAAAGGGGAGCAATGTGTGTGAAAGCTCTGGGAACAGCTTTTGTTAGGAGCAGACAGCTGTAACTGGTTGGTTTTAAGATTGTAAGGATAGTGGGAGAGTAAAAATGGCAGTAATGGGCACAAAAATGATGAGTTGACAAATTAAATACCCACAGAGTTGATATTAAATCCAGTCTTCTTCACAGCTAGTTGCAAGCTATTTTCACAGCTGGAATTATCACTCAAATAGTTTTTTTCTGCAATGCTGTTTGTAATTAGAGTATTTAAAGCAATAATGTTTTATCTAATCAATGACTTATGTGCTAATGCACTTAGCCGAACATGCATGATCTCTTTTATTCTCTCCTTGCCTTGCGTAGATAGCTTTACAGTTGCCAGTTTGGAAAGCTAGTAAGCTTTATATACTCAGAGGAGGTGTGTGATGGCCTTTAGTGGTGGTGTAATGAGATGAGGAAAGAACCTATTCAGTGGGAGTGGGCTATAATTGAATTGAGAACATTACTTGCTCCATCTGGCTGCTTCATGCTAACAAGTTCCTTGAACCTGCCCTTCAACCGATGTTCACCCATGTTTTTTTTTTACAGCGACAGTCCTGTTGACTGAGGTTATACCAGACGCACTGATTGCCATGCTCAGATTGGTTGGTAATGGAAAACGGCTCAGGCTGTCAGTGATTTGCCTTGGCTTTCAGTGACTGATCCTGGTTGCTGTTGTTTATTTATTTAATTATTTATTTATTTCAGACAAACTGCTATTACCATGGCAAGGTCCAAGGACACTCCCTCTCTGATGTCAGCCTCAGCACTTGCTCCGGTCTCAGGTGAGGATGGCATCATTACTTTAGCTTCCCAGCAATTGATTAATGGACTCTTAAGTCTGTTTTCCCTCTTAGGTTCTTTGCTACAGTCCATACCACAGTTTGAGTTTTAGTAAAATTGCATCTTTTTGATTTAGTCGTGTTGGTTTCACAAAGCATCACTAAAAGTGCACCATTTAGATACATTCGCATACATAAGAGCCAAAAAAGGACTATTTTTAACTTTTACTGGCCTACTGCCATATAAAGTTCAAATCTATCACTAACATATTTTCTTGATATATTTTCTTATTGTATGACAATAAAATACAAATGCTTACCATACATTAATCACAATTAAGGTGCAAAATATGCCTTCAAGTAAACCTTATGAATATGATATGACAGCCTTTTAAGTACCTGTTAGAAACAATACAATACAAATTAAGGAAATGTCATTACGTTGCAATATTTAGTCCTGGTTTAGCCAAGGTTTAACAAGAGTTTTAACAACATTTTTCTTCCCCAGAGTGCTACTGCAACATATTTACTCCATTAAACACTACCTTTCCACTAAACACTACTAGCTTAGAAACTGTAATTAGTCACAAGAACTTCTGACAAGTCTTACAAACTTTACGGTAAGTATGCCACAACTTGTACGTATTAAATAATGCATTTTAGGTCAAAAGCAAAAGCATATCATAAAACAATTTCATAGCTCTGTGAGGTAGCTCATAAAGACAAACACGTTGTACATTTGGTTTCTTTCACTGTGAACAATTCGGACTCAGTAAGTTTCTCCAGAAAAAGAGATATTGAAGGCCTTTACAACAGCTTAAAGAAACAGCCTAAGTAGTTTAAGTGTGTGCGTGCACCATTACGAACCTATAGTTTTTGAACGTGTCCTGCTCCACATACTGCCTCCCAATGGGCATGTAGCCTCTATCTATAAGGGCGCGTTTTTAAACTATAAAGCTGACAGAGTGAGTTAAACCATCGTTAAAGTCTGTACTATCATACCCTGCTTAATCATCCATGCTGTAAGTACACAAAGTGATGAAAGGCATTTAACATGTCATGAAAGCCTTTTGCGATGCAGTAAAATGTAATTACCAAGAACATTTGGTCGTAGTAAATTTGCCGTAGAAGGCTGACCAGCCAAATAAGTAAACATTAACTGCAGGCATCAGGAATTCCTCTGCAAAAAAAAAAAATCCTGCTCTCCAAGGACTCGTCTTAGTAATTACACAAAGCTTTTTAATGAAAGCTCATCATGTCCGAATCTGCCTGTCTTCAGGAAGACAGATGTGAAGACCACGCTTCATATGCTTGCGCTGATGCGGTTCAAGGCCAGTGGAAATATGCTTTGTGGCCTGAGTTCTGGGATGGAATTTGAAACTCTTAAGAAATAGAGAAGTCATAGTTATAGAATGTCAACATGTCAAAGCATTTCCACTGAAAACCTATCAATCGTGCCAGCAGCTGAGGTCAGATTCTGCAGGGTGTGGGCGTCTAAGGGGAACTCACGAAGTTCAGGTTAATACTGAGACACAAAACAACAATTTCTGCCTTTCATTCTTTAATGACTTTTCACTGCTGTTGCCTGTCGTCTGCATTTTGATAGTTAAAGATCATGCTCTTACAAAGCTGAAAATGTGTAGACTTTAGTGACGCAACCATTTTGAGCAAGCAAACATACAAACAGGAATATAATTCATACTTCAGGCGCCCACTCTGGCGGCAGGCAGATTTTAATGAGCTGAATGGGAATGTCATCAAAGTCTCTGGGCAAGTTATGCAAAGTATGCCTTGAGGTGACGGCGGTATGTGCTCACATGCATCTGAAATTAACTGCCAACCTTTAATGGAGAAAAGAAATCACTGTTTCCACCTTAACATGTGTGATTTGTACTAGGGTCTTGCACCGTCAATCTCTTGCAGCTCGCAGCGGCGCCAGGTTCGATACCCTTCGAATCACAAGCCTTGCATTACTGAATAACCTTCAGCCTGATGACAGAAGAGAGTTGTAACTAAGACAGCTAATGTCGTCAGCTAATCGAGCTGAAGTTTTAATAATTTACAGACCCAATTCCTTTAAAACTTAATAAAACTTGAGCTGCTTCACAGTTACACTAGTTAGATAGCATACTTACAGGCAGCTGGTGGTGTAGTGGTTAGAGAGTTAGAGGCAGCTGGTGGTGTAGTGGTTAGAGAGTTAGAGGCAGCTGGTGGTGTAGTGGTTAG
>JBBIGA010063690.1:15247-31232 GCA_037576975.1 Alestes dentex
TAGAGAGTTAGGGGCAGCTGGTGGAGTAGTGGTTAGAGAGTTAGAGGCAGCTGGTGGTGTAGTGGTTAGAGAGTTAGGGGCAGCTGGTGGAGTAGTGGTTAGCGATCTGCGGGTTTGAATCTCAGGACTGCTAGCGGCAACTTTGAGCCGCTATATATGCCACAACCTAGCCAGCCGTTTCAAGTTCCTCTTTCTTTTAAACTTTGTGTTTGCTGAGAGTAGCACTTCCTTTCTGTCAGACTGAAGGTTTTTCTGTAATGAAAACCTCATTATTTGAAGCCATTGAACCTGACAGGTTTACTTTTGTATGACACACTGCCTGCAGCTAACAAGACTGAACTAAAACTCGACACTAAAGCCTCCAGACTTGACTCACACGCCACCCCAGAGACTCGAGACTCGACTCAGGATCACGTGGATTGATCTGATACGGATACAATAAAGTTCAGATCAGAAGTTCTAAGATACAAGAACACTCCTCAAACAGGGAACATGAGAAACATAAGAACATTTGGCGTGGAAATGCAGCTAAATACTTTTGCACTTGGCAAACCCAAAGGCACTGTGGATTCATTTGACTAGGATTCTGGATTATAAAGGGTTCTCTTGGCAAGTACAAGTATTTTGGGGGTATTTTTCAGCCTCAGTATTTTTTATTTTTTTACCACAGATAGCACATATAGGCTCAATACTGAATAACAATAACACAGCTAGGGTTGCCACCTTCAGTATCTAATGCACCTTTTTGCATTACTCTTACATAAAGATTCTGCACTTAGAATTCGCTGTGGTCTGTCCTGAAACTGATACCTTTAGAAATTTAATGGGTTTAATGGGTTTTTAAATTATAAAAATACAATTAAAGGAGTTAATCATACTCATGAATTGTAATATTTGCGGCTTTTAGCAGTAATATATTTGGTGAACTGGTAGGGTAACATGTCTGGACAATTTAAAATTGTAAACTGCAATTTTAAAGCATTTTTATCTCTTGAGTAATCCCAATTTTCAGTCCAGCATCGCTGTGATTGGACGGAATAATGTCGGTGTTATTTGCGCTGAGCTATGTAAGGCTAATTCCATCCTCTAATATGCTGTAATTGTCTCTGTCGGTTAATAATATTCATGAAAATTGTCATGACTTAATCAGATGTCTAATATGAACAGTAATTAATTAAACAGTAATTAAACTTGTGCTCGTTAACTGCTCAAACATGATCATGAGTTCAGTTCGGCTTTATTCCCATTTGAAAATACAAACAGCCCCACAACGTTTAGTGCTTGCAAACAAACCCTATCAATGTACAGAGACTCTTACTGGGGAAGCGTAGTGCAAATATTCCTATGCGCTGCAAACATAACTCTATATGGCACATCAGAACAATTCAAGCTGGCTGTAACAGATGGTCATAGAACAAGTGAAAATACTCTCTATAGAACAACTACAGAAGTGACTGAAAATTGCCAGCCATATGCTGTTTTGGCACAAAATTGACTTAAAACTGAAAAAAAACTTTATGGCAGTGTGTGTTAGGCCTGCCACACCAATTAACCCAGCAGCACACAACATGTTCTGCTACTGCTTTAAACTGTGCTCCCTTTTAAGCATCTGGGCTCTCTCAACCGGTCTCAGTGAAAAAGTTAGGGGAAAAAAGTACCCCTTACCCCCAGTCAAAATATTTTTAAATCCGAGACCAGTAATCTGATGACTCAACACTGAGAATGGACGGTAGCGTCCGCAATTAGAATAACTCGTGTTGCATCAATGTACATTAAAGTTAAGAGTAAATTTAATGTAAATTTAATGGACCATTTAGGAGATACGAGGTTTTCTTATAAAAGGATTATATTTAAAGATAGCTTTTCTGCCTGGCCTTTTTCAGCCATGTGTTTGGTTATATTCTGTTGGAGGGTTTTGTTTGTTTGTTTGTTTTTGTTTGTTTGTTTGGTTGTTTTTTTTTTCAGTTTTCTCCCCAATATTAGTCAATATCATTGGACACACACTAAACACACTTTTAAAAGAACAGCACCTGCGAATTTAAATTTTGACAGATTAGCATCAGTGATGGGGGGAGAGGGAGGACCACCCTGCCCACCCAGAGAGCCAGTTGTGCTCTTGGAGTCCTGGCCATGAATGGCTGTGACATCATCAGGGACCAAACTTGTGATCTCCTAAAGATATTTTGGCATTTTTTGTTTCCTTGTTTTTTTATGAATGATGATATGTATTCATGCACATTTTCTGTTAGAGATCCTTGCGTAGACATTGTAGAAGTGTAAATGTTAACCTCCCTGATGAGCAACACAGTGCAAGGGACATTCTGAAGGCATTCCGGAGACATTCATTTCCTCGTCCACCCACGTGGGCCGAAAGAGCAGAAGAGGTTTCATTAGACAATGCCTAGGACTTAGCTAGCAAATATATTACATGTGCATACATGCTGGAATCATCTGCTTTAGGTTTTTGTATGAAATTCTACCCACATAATTGAATTGCATTTCAGTGGAGTTATCTGATCTTATCTCTTTCTCCCGTCCTGTCAAGCAACCATTTATGCAGTGACTGCATGGAGGTCAGATTTATTTTCTCAGTTGAAAGTACACTAGCAGAGTACTGTTTATCTGAAGGCACCAAAAACCACTGGAACATTGAAAATCGCGTCATGTCTTCTTATCTGTAGGTTTATGGTTTGTAAATGTGCAGTGACTTTTAAAGGTCTCAGGTGGTGAGTTCCAATCACCGAAGTTAGTGAAGATGATAAACATGCAGGAAAGGGGAAATAGTATTAAATGTCAGTGACTCACAATTTCTAACGTCCACTCTATTCTGCCACTGCCCTCTGGAACAAGGCATGACCTTAAACCGCAAAAGAAAGATACGGAGGCGTTCTCCAGGGTCTTCTAAATCAACTTCTGCAATTAACTTTTTTGTGCAGTTACGACACTAAAGCTCCACAAGAAAGAACATTTTCAAAAGACTGATGCACTGTTGTAGTTAACTTGTGGTTAAAATTCAGGATACATATCGCAAAATAATCTAAATAACTGCAGTGGTTCGGGTAGAGATTTACAATGTGATATGCTCCTGATCTACAGGGGATTCATCTTACTTGAAAATGAGACGTTCATAGTGGAGCCTGCCTTTGAGCCAGAGAACGGTACACACATAGTCTACCGAGGAGAGCACTTGACCTTTCCCTCTGGAACCTGTGGCCATGGACACAACATCTCCACTCCTGACCACAACACTGCTGAAGGACTGCTACAGCCATTCAACACCAGGGTCAGAAATTATTGTTGCCTGTTTTTGTCTGTCAGTATGTTAGAAATTTCCACTCCAAGCTACATACATACTCAGATCTTTCACAAATACATTGGAAGAGATGCACACCCTTCTAGCCGACTACTGGCATTGCACATGGTGCATTGTGCAGCTGCTACACAGCATCCCATTCTATTGACAGCGCCTTTCAATAAAGATTACACAAGCTATGTGTGTGCTGCTGAACACCGTTGGCAATAGATGCACTTTTAATTAGGCATACTCTTTAAAAAAATATGGCTTAAAGCTATGCCATAGAAAAAAACACATTTGATTCCGTAAAGAACCATGATTGGACAGCATTTTGTAGTATGAATGATCTTGTGTAGCATCACACAAAGAACCCTTTTAGGAAGTTTTTTAGCTTTAAGAATGTGAAAGTGGATACTTTGGTACTGTTGTGTGTTAGTACAACAGCGCAAAACAAGTAAAACTGTAGCATCTGTAGTAAAACTATATAAACTATGTATTGCTGCTGATGCAATTGTAAAATGTTTGTGAAACTTAAAAAAAAGTGCTGCATATTTTCATACATTTGGCCTAAAGTAGTGGTTACCAACCCTGGTCTTGGAGATCTATATTCCTGAGACGTCTAGTTCCAACACCTGCTTTGGGTAAGGAGCTTCTTCCAAAGTCCCTGATTGGTTGGAGCATTAAGAAAGTGGGAGGGGTATGTTAAATGCAGAATGGACCTAAACATGGCAGGGCAATCAATCTCCAGCGGGAGGATTGGTGACCACTGTCCCGAAGTGTACAGCAGCTTTACATCTCCATATGTGGAAACATTTCATCTGTGGGTGTATTTCTTATGTGGATTTCAAACTTATCGAGAGAAGTCACATGTCAGAGTCTGAGATCTATGTTAACGGTGATTAAACGGTTGTAGAATCCCACGCATTTCACACATGATAAAACAAGATCTGCGCTCTCGATAAAACATCAAAGGTTAACACACCATCTCTTGCTGATATCCCAGCTATACTTGTCACAAGGAAACTGCCTAAATGAACAATGTCACTGCAGAGATTTTCTGGGATAACAGTGAAATGTAATGATGTTAGAATACTAAATGCTATTGTGGAGATGGTATCGCAGCAGTGAAAAACGCAGCATACAGTCTTTAATGACTTTTGAAAGGAAAAAATATTTCTTCATTCACTCCATAGTAACAGAATTATATGACTTTATCATTAGAATCTGAGAAGGATCAGAAGCATTTAATATGCAAAGCAAGAAAATGACAATGTTAAGTTGTGGCAGCTTTAACTCATGACAATACAGATCACATTAAATCAATCTATAGTCAAATTTAGCATAGACCAGATTAAGAGTGAGTATTATCATTTTATATGTATGTATATATTTATAGAAACATGTCAAAGTTACTTAGAGTAAAAGCTCTTGACATTAACTTGCCTTCTCCTTTTCTATTGTGCAATAGTGTTTTCAGCAGTCCAGTTTTTATAAATGTTTTTAGTACACCTAAAATGGTGTGTATTCTTCAAGCTTGTTGTTCAAGACCAAGTGCGCTGTGTCAGATAAATCAACATTGGGCTCATTCCACTTGGTGATGGGCAAAAGTTGGTGGTGGTTGCAGACTTTTCCATCATTTCATCATTTTAAAAACATGGGACGTAGCCTGTCTTGCATGTCAAGCATGTTCTTTCCCTCAGCATGTCCTGAAATGCAACACTGCATATTCAAAGGAAACGGTTCTTTCACTTTTTGTCTTTTGACTAAAACTTTTGCATTAACCACCATAAGAAATAAGCAGGTGTTTCATAATAACAGAAATAAGAAATGTATGTATTGCGTGTTCTTAAGGAGAAGTTACCTTGAAAAACAAACACACAAGGACAAGAATTCAAGAAAACATTCACACAGACCAATCATCCATAACATTAAAACCTCCTGCCTAACATTGTTGAGGTCCCCTTCACGCCACCTGAACAACTCTGCCCAGTTAAGGAATGAACTCATTAGCAGATCAGGTATCTGGCACCAAGACATTCGCAGCAGATACCTTTAGGTGTAATTTGTGAGGTGAGCCTCCTAGGAATGGATTAGCACATCCCACAGATGCTCAGTCAGACTGAGAAAGGCCAAGGCCAAGTCAACACTTTGAACTCTTTTTCATGTTCCTAAGACCACTCCTGAACAATTTTTGCAGTGTGGCAGAATGCATTATCCTGCTGAAAGAGGCAATGCCGATGCCAAAAATGTTTGGGTGAGTGGTACATGTGAAAGTAGCATCCATATGAATGCCAGGACCCACAGTTTACTCATTACTCAGAGCATCACACTGCATCCATCAGTTTACCTTATTCCCATACCTTATTGCATCCTTTTGCCATCTCTTTCCCAGGTATGTGACACACAAATAGCTGTCCACATGATGTAAAAGAAAATGGGATTTATCATACTAGGCATCCTTTCTTCCAGTGCTTCATGGTGCAGTTCTGAAGTTCCCATGCCCATTGTAGGTACTTTCGGTGGTGGACAGGGGTCAGTATGGGCACTCTGACTGGTCTGCAGCTATACAGCCCCATACACAAACTGTGATATACTGTGTTTTCTATCATAGCCAGTACTGACCTTTTCAGCAATTTGTGCTACTGTAGCTGTTATCAGACAAGAGGGGCTTGCTTCCGTTCCCCACTCACATCAGTGAGCCCTGGATGCCCATGACCCTATGGCTGGTTTACCAGTATTCCTTTCTTGGATCACTTTCGGTTGGTACTAGCTAATCCATACAGGGAAAACCACTAAAGACCTGGGGGTATGCTCAGACCCAGTTGTCTAGCCACTGCAATTTGGCCATTGTTAATGTTGCTCAGATACCACACCCATATTTTCCTGCTTCCAAAACATCAACTTCAAGAACTAACTGTGTGTGGTTTTAATGTTATGGCTGACTGGTGCATAAATGAACTTTCAGCAACACTTACATTAGCAGCACATAAGTAATATATATATATGAAACTCATTTGAAGCAAAAGCTGAATACAATGTTGCTTAGATCTATGCAGCGCTCCACTTTTAGTCTTAAAGTACATGAGCAGATGTGGACACTGTTCGGACTGTCTATGCAGGGTAACATGGGGTAAAGTTTATGCGGCTTATGATATGTCTGGGAGTTTACTAGGTCAGGCTGCATGTCTCTATTTAGACTTTATGTGGATGCTCCCAAGAGCAGCCTCTTGCAAAATTGATAAGAGGCAATTCTGTAAGGCCTTTGAAATGGTCCCAGGAGGAAGATGTGTTGAGGGAACTCATTTCAAAGTTCACGGGTCTAATGAGGACACTTGGTTTAATCTGTGATTAAAACAAGCCATTTATTTTCTTCACGCCCTCTTTAAAAAATGATAATAATAATAAAATAAAATATACATGTAATATATGAATTGACTGTTCATTTTACTAACTGTTCATTTTTTTTTGCCTCTCTCTGCCCTGACTTGTGTCTTGCAGCATAAAAGAGATGCCCAGAAGATCACAAAATACGTAGAGCTCATTATCGTGGCGGACAACAGGGAGGTACGTTTGGCCAGGTTAGCGGTCATGCCCATGGGGCACCAGATGCCACTCGACCTTGCCAAGGTTCATGAGCCAATAAATGACATCTTTAAGGGACAGTCAGTAGGATTACAGACCATAATCACGAATGAAGTGAAGAGAAGTCAAATAAACTCAGAACTAATATAGCATCTATATTTGGCTGAGCAGAGTGAATAGTGTTGCTGTTTTGCCCCTCTCCAAAATCAGGTCAGTGTACGGGAAGGACAAAAAGAAAGTGGATCACTCTTCCAGATGGCCAAACAAAAAAACAGGAAAACTTGTGAAAAATGACCATCAGCTCTAAAGGAAACCTTAGCGGCTGCCAGCTGACTAACCTTTGTCTGCATTTGTTTTTGTGCTTCGTTTGGGCAAAATATCTTTGTAGGACAAAAAGGCAAAACCAGGGCTAACCTAAATGATCCTTACTTTCGTTAAGTACCGAAAAAAAAAACTTTATAATAAGTGTCCCTCATAATTGTGCAGTTACACCTTAACAATACGTGCAATAGGAATGTAGCTGCTAGTAACATAGTCACTGTTACAGATGGATTACAGCAGTACAGCTTATGTACATACACATTTTTTTTAATCTAAAGTAATTACACAAATGTATCTTGATAGTTGAAACAACATATTCTCTTTTGTGTAATTACACTTGTGTAACAGGATATGGGTAGTTACAGTCGGAAAAGACTCTTGCTTCTGCTTCATATGAACATAAATAGATTTTATAAGGTACTGGCCCTCCAAAGCACCTTGGCATTGATTCTACAAGTCTCTGGAATTGTACCGGAGGGATGAACACCGTTCTTCCAAAAGATATTCCCTCAGTTTGTCTTTTGAAGATGGTAATGGAGAGCGCTATTTCACACATCAGTTCAAAATCTCCCATAGGTGTTCAGTTGGAGTGAAGTCTGTGAAGGTTGCATGGCATCATTTTTATACTATCAGACCATTAAGTGACCCCTCGAACCCAGTGGATGGGACATTGGCATCCTAGAAGAGCTCTTTCCCTTCAGGACAGAAATCTTATCATAGGATAAAGGCAGTCAGCCAGAATAACTTTGTACTGATTTGCAGTGATCCTTCACTCCAAGGGGACAAGACAGGTTGCCTGTCACTATAATACTCTATTACATGGTCACTGGACCCATCACTGTATAGGTCAAACACTGAAGCCTGTATTGTTCTCTTGGTTTATGCAACATATGCATGTGGCCACTTGTTGAGAATGTGGTGAAAGATGCCTCATCTGACCCTATCGGTATACTAGAGATGATTCTGTATATCAGAGACCACTAAACACTAATGTGCTTTTGTCTTTGAGGTGAGGGGTTTATGCACTGCAGTCCTACTATAATATCCCTTTCTATGTTGTTTTGAAGGTCTTGCTGAGACAGTCTGATCATGTCCTGCATTGAAATTTTCAGTCACCTGAGAAAGTATTGCTTAATTGCTTTATCATGCAGTACAGCTGTCATTAAACAAATGTGTGTGTGTGTGTGTGTGTGTGTGTGTGTGTGTGTGTGTGTGTGTGTATGTGTGTGCACATATGTGTGTGTGTGTGATTGTTTGTGTGTGTGTGTGTGCAGAAGTTCGAATTGCCGAGTGCCTCTACTTCAATAGAATTCAATTTACAGCATTTATTAACAGTAATTGAAAGATAGTTGCACGCCAATATGCTGTGATGCCAGTCCAATTCTATGCCTGAAAATATGATTATTTGCTTGCAATACTGTTGGAATTCTGAGAAACTGTGACGTTTTCTTTTTATGTCCCCCACAAGATTAGCCCTATTCATCTTTACTAGAAAACTTTCATTCGTCTTTGAGGAAACATAAACATGCGCACACACATATTGAGGGAAGTGTGATGGCAGTGGGAGGCTGTCAGTCTTTGACTTTGACCCCTGCGCACCTTTTCCTGTGTATGTCATTGTGTGTGCCAGTGCATGCCGTACATCTCCGATCTGCTGTTTGAAGACCATCTGGCTCCCAATGTGGCGCACTCTTCAGCACACACAAATAACACTTATGTCCGAGGTTTTTGCCTTTTGATGTCCATTTGATGCAGAAAGTGGGGGTGCTGAGGGGGCTGCAGCTCCCTCAGATCTGAGTGTTGAATCTCAACGTATGCTTGTGGACATGAAATTGTTTACTAAGCCACATATCAACAATCTGATTGGTTGCCGCTCAGCTCATTTGCATGGACTTCACCCAGAATAGAGAGCAGGGCGTGCATCAGCAGTCTGATGTGTCGTCTGTACGCGCATATTGTTGCCTCTCACCACATTATAGCCCGTTTAACAAAACTGATGTGACTCAGGCAGACCTAAAACTAGACCTTAACAGCACAAAGCAGAGGGATTTCACAGACATGAGAGACATTAGTACCTCCTACAAGACTATAAGTCTTCAAGTCTTGATAATGTCTGACTCATATCACCAAATTTCCAGATTCTAGTGAGGACTCTAGCTGTCACATTCCAGACTAGTTGAAGTTTTTTACGCTCCTGCTGGAACCTCCTAACTGCAGGGCACTGCGGCGACCTGTTCTTGAAATGATAAAGATGTGAACCAAACCTTTTTATACCCCAAATTGTTGCAAATGTGACAGAAATTTGGAATGAAAGTCATTAGTTATTAACAGCTTATTTTTTTGTGTTAAAACATTTGTTTAGTAAGAGTAACAGTAAGTGGCGCCTGAGGTGAAGCAAGCATTTGTTTGCATGCTTGAAATGTCAATTCATGACACAAGCTGAAAAAACTAAAAACAAAAACCTTGTATATTCACTAAAGAAAACGTAAAGCAAATGTAAAGAAAAATTTTTAAAAATATTTCTGCATTATTTGCTACCCTTTACATTAATTGAAACATGAACTGACCAGTACAAATAATGCAAAATGATGTAAATTATCCAAAAAATCTCATTTAAAAAGGGCAAATTATTTTGCATGATACTGTGTATGTCACATTTATGCTTCAGATTTCTGTACTAAGTTAAGAGGCTATCCTGCATCCGCCATCACAGTTTCAGCCTGCATCAACTGTTATATAAAGCTATAAATGTCCCGCCAGTGGTATGAAAACACCTCTGAATAAATCCGCTAGCAGGTCTGGCGTTGAAGAAGTGCAGGTGTTTCTGACAGAAGTCAGCTATTTCCATTTTTACATTAAGAAACTTTACTATACAGAGGACAGAAATTTTAGCTACCAAAAATATTCAGCCTAAATGGTCAGAAATGGAACTGTAACTTTACGGATATGGAAATGGTGACTGAAAACAATGTTTGTTTCTTTCACTTTTTGTGGTGCGGGTATTTAAACATTGCGAGCAGTAGATAAACAGTGAAAATATCAACCATGTGGAACTCTCTCACAGGTCATAAGAGGGACAAAAGGTGAAAGAAAGTGGGGGGGGGGTGTAAAAGTGGTGGGTGAAAGAAATGAATGATTCTGAAAAGTGCAATAATGATTCTGGTGCCCATGCCGCACAGATTTAACACACAATTCAAAAATATATCATCCCGCTTAATACACAGAACCCAAAAAACAACAGAAGTAAAAAGGAAAATCTCTGCTGGATGCAAACACCATCTATAAGCACAGTTCTTGGAAATTTCACTGATGCCCTAGCCAGAGGCCAAATTATAACAGAAACAAGTAATGGAACTGATTGCCTTAGATGAACAAGCGTTCCCAGTTGTTGAGGATGCTGAATTTCATTGCACATACTATAACCTACATTCTGTAATCATTTTAATACATGTGTTTATGTTTAGTTAAGCTTATTATTTAGAACCGCTTTCGTTTATTGTGAACTTTTTTGGTTTCGCTTTTCAGCCCAGCAATTCCTGAATTTTGTTGACTTTTCAGCCAAGAATTTTAATTTCATGCATCGATAATGCTGTTTTATGCTAAGTATGCTTCTGCGGGGGTTGGTACAGTCAGTCATTTTTCTCCAAATATATTACCCTTCTGTTTATATGTAGAAACACAGTTACATTTGTGTTATGGTTTATGATTAATCATCGCAAAGCGATTCACAAAGCCTTATTTGAAATCCCCATATTGGATCTGTATATGCAACAAAAGTTCTGCACTGTTGTGTATCTACTGATGTAGTCAGTTTATGCATAACCGGATGACTAATGGATGCATTCAATTGTGCACATTTTTAGAATGTGTTTTAAACTGAGGACCTACATAAGAATTCAAATGTCTCTCTCTTTCTTTCTGTGTCTCTCTCTCTCTCTTTTCAGTTTCATAAACAAGGCAAAGATGTCGAGAAGGTCAAGCAGAGGCTGGCTGAAATCGCCAATTATGTGGACAAGGTATAGCGCCCTGTACCCCCTCGCTTAATGAACAGGGAGGAGTGATTGTGTATGAAAATAGAAAGCTGATTGACAGAGATGGATGTAGCCCTGCCAGAATGAATGAGTTCCCTGCTGAAAGGCCAGGTATGAGTCCTTAGTATTTTTAGATGGCAAATGAACTGCAGGCTGGCTTTTACAGATGGATGGATGAGGTTGAGTCCTTACCCCTGAAACTGCAGCCTTATTGTTCAATTATTAATCTTAAGACTTATTCAGTCACCACATGGGGCAGAATCTCTAGTTAGTTACTATCTCTATAGTAGAATCAGTTAGAGTCTCTAATTAGTGGCAGAAGCTTCTGTTGGAGTCTGTGGGAGTAGTGGTCTGGTTAGGGGGTGGGCAGCAGAGGTTCATGGTGGTCGAACTGGTCTGGAGGACAGGTGGGTAAGAGACTCTGATGAAGGTCAATCTGGTCTACAATACAGGTGAGCAGGAAATCTGACAATGCTAGATTCTAGGTGGGCGGGTGGGCAGCCATTCCTCCCAGAAAAGACACAAACGGTTCACCAGAGAGGGTCTCAGAAAAGATAAAAGAGAAAGCTAAGTATTCAGGATACAAAATATAAATGTTGAGTGCAAAAAGTGAGTCCAGCAGACCTAAAACTAGACCTAAAAAGAACAAACCAGAGGGGTTTTGGAGATATGAGCGCATCTTGAGACATTAGTACCACCTACAAGACTATAAGAATACAAGTCTTGATATGAGACTGATGTGGTCAAATTTCCTGATTCTAGTGAGGACTCCAGCTGTTACATTCCAGACTAGGTGAAGTTTGTTTAGGCTCCTGCTGGAACATCCTAACAGTAAGGAGGTGATAAAGTTGTAAACCAAGCCTTTTTATATCCAACATTGTTGCAAATGACACAGAAATTTGGAATGAAATTCATTCGTTATTAACAGCTTATTTTTTGTACGAACGCTTTTGTTCAGTAACAATAAGACGGCTGAGGTCTAAAATATATTTATACACATTTGTTTGCTTGGTCAAAACGTTACCTTGTGACAAAAACTGACAAAAAAATAACAGAAACTCAGATAAAAAGGAAAACAAAATCCCAATTATTTTCCATTTTTATTTTTCTACATCATTTGAACGCATCAGCTACCCTTTACATTGTTTGAAACGTTCATGATGAATCGTCCAGTAGAAATTATAAAGCCTGCGTAAACGTGCGGAAAAATAATTGTCGACGTTAAGTAAATAATGCGTTAACGTGATAAAAATGCTTTAACGTGTCCAGCCTTATATTGTGTGTGTGTGTGTGTGCTCGTGTGTCTCAGTTTTACAGAGCACTGAATATCCGTGTAGCTCTGGTGGGTCTGGAGGTTTGGAGTGATTCTGATAAATGTCCAGTGACGCAGGACCCATTCACTACCCTGCATGAGTTTCTGGACTGGAGAAAACTCAAATTGCTGCCCCAGAAACGCCATGACAATGCCCAGCTTATCAGGTATGCTCAGCTTACGCAAACACACACAGACAAAACACACAACCTTTCTTTATATGTTAATGCTGTGCAGAGGTCTGGACACAATCTTTTAATACACACACACATTCTTCACTTTTATTTACTGTGTATACTGAATCCAAATCAAATTTTCATATATATATTTTTGACTCTTTCAGCGGTGTGTATTTCCAAGGCACCACCATCGGCATGGCCCCTATCATGAGCATGTGTACGGTAGAGCAGTCTGGCGGCATTGTCATGGTAAACCTTCTCTCTATTTAATACATAATATACCAATAATATTGAATATTCATTTTGAAATGGTAAGCTGGTGGCCTAGTAGTTAGGGAGTTGCCCATACGATCAGAAGGTTGTGGGTTTGAATCCCAGGACAACCAGTGGCATCACTGAGGTATCCTTGAGCAAAGTACCGTCCCCTCACACTGCTCCCCGGGCGCCCCTCGTTTATGGCAGCCCACTGCTTCACTTGGTGATTGGGTTGAATGCAGAAAAAGAATTTCACACTGTTTACACCGTGTGCTGTGGTGTGTTCAGGTGTGACTATGAGGGGCTACGTTACTTTACTTTAATTAAGTTCAGATTATTCATTGATCAGCATCAGGAAAAAGCAGAAAACATCATTTTAACCTGCAATAGTCGGATCACACAGTACAACCAAAACTGAAGTCGAGCAAGTGCTTCCACATTAGTCATCTTTTTAAACCACTGCTAACACAGAACAACACACTCGGTGCATTGCTAGTCTTCGGCCATCCGACAGCTAATTTAAACAAACTGGAATTTAGTTTTCTCGTCCAAGAGTGTTCTTCTGTGTTAACAGTGGCTCGAAAAGATGACACATATTCACGTGGAAATGATCAGGTAAGTTACGTGAGTATTCATTTGCGTCTTTCTTAAACTGTTTTTGTCAATGCATGTCACTCCATTGTGTATCTGTGTGTATTTATATTATATATATATATATCCACAGTGTTCTTACATATATTTATATATCAACTCATACATACAGATACTCAGTGTGTACGTACATTTACTTATCTAAGTTTACATATACATATCTATATACATACATATTTTTCAATACACGTCTATATTTATTTTTCTAGATTGTTTGTATAATGTACTTTTCATACTGTACTGTTGGTAAATGTTTATATTCTATTGGGGTTTTTTTTTACTTTCCTTTTTAATTAATTTATCTTATCTTACCTTAATCGATGTGTGTTGTGCATATGAAGATGCTATGGCTGTGCAGACTCTATGACGCATTAAAAAAAGTTTGAACCAGCTGAAACTCTTAAACCAAACCAAGTAGTCAGTTTCGTCACAGCCCTCTCAGGGGCGAGTGTGAAAGGAAGCTGAACATCAGCAGGACGCACGTCATGAATCATACAACATTCTAAAAGGTCTTGCGCTTTTTTTTTCAGTGTCTACGCAGTCTGTTCTTTGAGGCCATCGTGAAATTCTTTTTTTCCAGGCACGTTACTGATTGCTTCCATTACGCTGAAAAGATTGCTTTGGTCTTTCAACTTCCCCATGTAAAAAAAGGCGGATTTTTTTTTTTCCGCCCACCAAGAGCTTTTGTGGCCCCTCGCGGCTCTACAAAGCCTCGTGGTAGGCATGACGCGTGCGATTTGGAGTGGTAATGAATCTAATTAAGTGGAACACCATAGGAGCCGCCCAAGGTCATTCTGTGGCACCTGTGTTTTCTTAAGCACCCGGCGGTTGCTTGTCAATCAGAGAAATCACCCGTGGTTCTTTACCGCAGCTAAATACCACACATTTACATTTTTATTAGCCCAGATAAATCACTAGCGCTCCAGGAGTATGTTACATGTCCGCACCTCTTTTTGAGTTCAGTGGAAGCGGCACTGGGCAGAAGTGATTAGGCCTGAGCCGGAGTTAAAGGAGTGTGGCCATATAGCTTGATAAATGGTGCTTATTAAATGGCCAGGAAAGTCGGTGGTGTCAGCAGGTCTGTGACCAGTGAGAGAAGAGGCTGTGTGGTGAAAGATATGTTTTTCTTCCTGCTGCGCTGTGCTTCCCCTGCTTAGCTCCACACTGAGCGAAATGTTATACATCCCTCATAAACAAAATAAAAGGCATCAGCACAGCTTTTTCTTTCAGCTTACAATAACCAAACACAGCAAGAATCTTGTTGGTCATCCATTTATGGATACATCATGATTCATGATGTTTGATGAAATAGGACGGATAAAATGTCCCTCACAGTTCGAAAAAGAAGGGAAAATTTGTAAATTCATGCCACATCTCCTCCTCTCTCCTCCATAATTACTGACACCCTTAGTAAAGATGTCAAGGTAAAAATGCCTTTTAGTGGCCTAGTGGGTTAAACACTTGCCTGTGAACCCGATGACCATAAAGTTGCAGGTTCAAACTCCTATTTTCTACCAGTGTGTCCTAGAGGAAGACATTTAACCCTCAGTGTCTCCAGGGGGACTGTCCCTGTAACTAATGACCGTCAGTCGTTCTGGATAAGAGCGGCAGCCAAATGCCACTTTACCTTTACTTTACCTTTGTGGTTGATACGTGAAACCTAATCCGACACCTAAAATATGAGATAAAAACAAACTTTTAATTGAAGTCAGTTTAGTGTAGGGAATGAAGAAACAAACACACAAACATTCATTCATTCATTTTCTGTAACCACTTAATCCTTACTAGAGTTGCAGGTACCCGGAACCTATCCCGGAGTCTACTGGCGTGAGGAAGGGACTCACCCTGGGTGGGGCGCCAGCCCACTGCAGGGCACACACACACACACACACACACACACACACACACACACACACACACAATGTGCCATTCACTCACACACTCACACCTATGGTCAATTTAGAATCCCCAGTTCACCTGACGTGCATTTCTTTGGACTGTGGGAGAAACCGGAGACCCACGCCACCACAAGGAGAACATACAAACTCCACACACACAAGGAACAACAAACAAATAAATAAAATTAGAAATGCCTCATAGATCACAATCATCTTACACCAGCAGTTTCACAACAGCAGTTTTAGGGCTTCCAATAAATTATATGAAACTGAAACCAATAACACTAGCAGTGTTACATGATGGCCTTTATTGATAATTTTTTGCAATTATTGATAAGATAAGGTTAGATAAGATAACCCTTTTTAGTACCTTGGACAGTGCAAAAGAAGAAATTAAGCACAGCGTAACCTAGCTATATAACACAACAGTATAATGTAACACAACAATATAATGTAACAAG
>JBBIGA010063691.1:0-12338 GCA_037576975.1 Alestes dentex
TGATGTAACCTTACTAACAAACAGCACAATTTCAACAAAAATAATGCTAATATTAAAGTAAAAAAGATGTATTATATGGGAATCTGTATCCGAATCGGCAGTCGTGTATCGGAATCGGATCGGAACTGGAAAAACATGGAACGGCCCATCACTAAAAAAACTAAACAAAAAAACCAAAACAAAACAAATGCCATATGACCACAGCAGTCATAAATACAGACATATATTAATCAGAAAATTAAACATGTAGAAACATAATGTTGACAAACTGTCATATGCTTCTGTAATATGGAAGCTTGTTTTGTTAAATGTGGCAATGTAAGCCTAACAAGTTCTACAAAGACTTGGTTTTAGAATATATTTTTGGAAAATTGTGGGCTGATTTCTGAGATCAAGTCAACTTCGATCAACTGAAGGGGATATGTACACATGCGAACTAATATTAATTGAATTGACTTTGCATTGCTTGCATAGTTCAAACACTATTTGGACAGCCCAAAGAAATAATATAACCACTTAAAATGCACCGGACCTCCATTCATTGCTCACACATTCATATCAGACAGACATAAAAAAAAAAATTAAAGATAAAAAATAACAGGAAATAGCCCACAGGTCAAAATCCCAACTGCCTGGATGTAGCAAAAGGGTTGAGGTCCGTTGCATTACTACAATGTGTGGGTAATAAATCCATTATGCTGTCACAGCAGCACAACTGTAGCAAGACTGGGTTCTGAAGATGTTGACATCTCAAAGTGTTTGCAGAGTACTACACAGAACGTAGCCCCTACAGAACCAAATCTCGCGTATTCATATTATTACCTGGGACAGAGCATTTGGCTAAAAACTATTCATGAAAAGCGTCAAAGAGGCTCTAATTACCACATGTTTTTTGCTATCTGTTTCAGCCCTGTGACACAGGAATCATGCAAGCACTTGCCAAAATCAAGCTGTGAATTGTGCAAGCAGAAGAAAAATAAACAAACACAGGCAGGCAATAAAGTGTTGTACAGTCAGACAAAAAAAATCAAAGACTTCTGGGAGGTCGGTAACACACACACACACACACACACACACACACACACACACACACACACACACACTCTGCTATCAGTAAACAATAATTAGTCTTTTTTTTTTTTTTACAGAGATTAAACCATTCTTTTTATAAGTTGTAACCCTAACCACAGCTATTGGCAACATACTACTCGTTCATCACTGGTGAGCTCTTCAATTCTCTGCTATTTTTTCCTCTTCTCACAGATGGCCTGACTGGCTTAATTGGTTTCATGTTGAATTGAAGAGCTCAACACTGCCATCGGTTGGACTGACAAGGTATCTGCAGGCAGGATATTAATTTTGAACAATTTTTGTTTTGTTTAATCTGGACAGCTTGCCTGACAGGCATTCACGCCTAAATCTTTGTAATTACAGAGCAAGTTAAACTATTTGCAGAAATTAACCCAATGAAAATGTGCAGCTAAACTAAATGGTGGTTTATCCATAAGCTATAAATGCCCACCCCTCCCCCTTCCAGCTCGAAATATCAAACAGACACAAGAAGCTAACACCTACTACACCCAGGGGTTTGGCTTCCTCACTCAAAGCCTATAAATAGACATCGGCTATATTGATCTGATCAATCTGGAGTGGTGAGGGGTCCTGTAATTGAACCAAACACTCCCATACCTGTTACTAGGCAGAATACTGTCCAACAGGACTTCTTGGAGATTTACAAGAAGCACCACTGCAAGCCTCGGGTTTCTGTGAATAATTCATATGACAAATAATGAATGAGGGGCTCCTGGCACCTCCGGGCTGATTTTAATAGGAAAGAAAACCCTTTATTAGATTCACTAAAAGACCTTGGTCACTGTAGGGCACAGAAAATATGGGGGAAAAAAAACAACAAACATAAATAACTACAAGCCAAAAGTAATATTTTTGGTCCTGATATAAATGATACTACCAGACTATACTATAGATGTTTTTCTTCATATATCCAGTAATACAGCACACAACAAAACAACCATCACCCTCTTGTTTAGAAAGGCCACAACCTACAATTTTTGTTTCTCAATGAACCAGTGAGTAAGCTTTAGACAAAATTAGATAAAAATAGCACGTAAAGCAGAGTATAGTCCCATTGAAACGAAGCCACAGATGGTGGATGGCATGGGGAGCAGGGAGGGAGTGGCTGGCACATGTAGCCAGGGCAGGAAGCACTGAACTGGGACACGGAGGAAGGGAGCCGGACCTTGCTGAGCTAATGAAACGGAAGCCACATGGTGCAGCAGCAAGCGTTCCATTGAAGCGTCAATGACTGAAACATTTAGTTGACTAGATATGCATTAGTGCTTTAATTGCCAGCACAATTCATATTCATATGCTTCCAGTGCCAAAGTCCAGTATTATACACTGTGAAAACAAAAGAGAAAAAGACCCACTTTTATGAGATTAGGAACTGGCCTATAATGTTTAAGAGAAGCAAGCAAACTCCATCCAACCCAAAACCAACATCAAATGACCAACATCATTTCACACATTTCTTTAACCATAAAACAAATACTTACAGACTTACTGTCAAAAATATTATTTTATGATAGGATTATACACTCAAAACCCTTTATCATAAATGCCATTCTAACCTTAGTATCATCTTTAAGCTTTTTCTAATGCCATTCCTAACTCACTACTATCCCACCTTTCTGCTTCAAGTGCAATTACATATCCACTCTCCATGCCAATATCTCATCACTGGGTGCAACTGAATCTTTGGCAGATGGCCCTTTTCAGATTGAAGTCACTGGGGTCAAGGTGGCATAAGCTTTCATTGGGAGAAGGGGGATAAACCATGTATTGCAGTCCATATTACCACTTCCCTGGACATCTTTAACCTACAAGCTCTGCTGACCGCGATTAAGGGGCCATACTGAGACTGACCCCTCCATAAATAAGCTCCTAAAGGCTGGGAGGGGTTAGAGATAAACATGGAGATGGGGGGCATGGGAGAGGGTGAGAGACTTCATGTGAACCAAAATATGCTTATTTCATAACCATGAACATAAAGAAATACGATCATGCACGCTGACAAACACCACACATGAGAGCTCAGCGAGAATGAGCAGGACGACAGGGCAGGTGCTCTGCAGGATCACACTGGTTATCTAATTCAGGCCATTTTTCTTCTGCTCCTAAGCTCCCCCTCCCTAATCTCCATTCCCCTGGCCTGTTGCCATGGAAACTCACTCACAGAGGAAGCTGAAAGTGTGAGAGCGAGGAGACATGACATACATCCTTGTTGGCCTACAGGTCATTGGCTTGACTGTAAATGTTATAATGTGACTTTATTACAGACTACTCAAGGTGCATTTGTTCTACAGTTATAAAACTGCAGCCTTCTGAGGCCACACTGGACTGCCCAGTCGGATACATTTTCTAACATCCTATTGATTCTGCATCACAAAGTCAACTCTAAATCATCGCAAATATTTTGGATGGAGCCCCATCATTCCATCAATACAGTTCCGCTCTCTCCACAGGCCAATGATAAGGGCTTTATGCCCCTTACACTGATGGTTAGTATATGGCTACTCCAAGCCAAGCCATTCTATTAGCATTGCTTTTATATGGAGATCATAAAATGTACATGTGTAAACTACACGAGTGTGTGTCAGCAACAGGTGAGCCTCAGATCAGCTGAATTTACAAATAGAAGTGGTGGCTGGGTAAATTTGGGCATATGATGCATCTCCTTTGGGGTTGACAGACAGAGTTTGGGACATGCATTCTCTACCTTAAATCAGGAGGTAGGCCAGCAGTTCAGGAAGAGCAATTTAATACACATTCGCAAATCTTCCACACACACACGGACGCACAAAACAAAATTTCTTTGTGCAATAAAGTAATAAATTGAGTTCCAGAGTTCCATACTGGTAAAGAATGGCAGCTTAACCACTTTTTGAACCTTGAATGTAGTGCACCAGGTGGCACAAAAAGTTGTGGTTTTGTAATCATATACCTAGCACACAGGCATTTGGTATGTACAGATAAGCTCAGTTCATTCCCTATGTAAATCTTGGTAATCTGTTTTTAATCTATTTAAAGTCCATGAAATCTATCACATTTAGATTTTGATATTAAAAAACAATCAGCCCTAGGGCACGCATGCATGCATACGCACACACACACACACACATACACAAAAGGTAGTCCCTATTACCCTCTTCAGCGACACCCCACAATTCAGCCAAAAATAGAAGAAATCGTGCAGACAACAAAATGCTCCTTAAGAAATATTTAAAGCGTGGGAAGCCTTCTAGACTCTTTGAAGAGATCACAAGATTAAGGAAATGAAGTGCTAAAACTGACAATTCCATTATCTGGTGATGGGAGGCTTTCTACCAGAGAAAGACAAAAGGGAGGGAATTCACCACAAAAAAAGCAAATCCCTTTCATCTTTCTTCTTTCCAAGGAATGCAGCTTCTTCAGGAGCTTTCCGAGAGAGTGAGACCCTGCCCCGCTATTGCATTAAGTATGCAGGCACTGAACATGAAAAGGCGCTAGTGCCTTTTTAGAGAGGGCCTGTTTTTCCTCTTTCAGCAATCTTAATGAGTAGCCCCTATTAGAACGGAGAACACTGACATAGGCACACACATGCAACACACACACACGCACACGTACACATATATGCTCGAAAGTGATTGATTTGACATATACACTCACACACACACACTCACCAGAATTTTAGCAAAGACTCCATCATCGTTGGATTCCATGGTAACCACAGCCTTATCCGTCTCAATTTCACAGAGAGCATCACCAGCTGCCACTGCTTCACCTGTTCACACACACACACACACACACACACACACACACAAACGTGTACTTTTAAAAATAAATATAACAACATTTTAGCTTCTTATTAAAAATAAGATGTTAACTACTTATGAAAACAAGCAAGCAAAAGTAAACACGTTAGCTTCTTTTGTAAACAAACAAAATGTTAGCTACTTTTATCTAATAAAAAAAGCACTTCACTGGAGATTTGTTTGTCAGTTTCCATACACAATTTTTATAACATTTAATTTTAAATTCAGAAATATTTAATTCGTTCATTAAAATGTCATCAACCACTACTACCCAGGATATGGACAAGACCCTTAAAACTATTGAACGTTGTCCTGTATATATTTATTTGTACAATAATTCAAATAATTGCTTTCCATGAGTGCAACAAAAAACTGTTCCCTTTTAGCTACTTACAAGAATTTCTTTGTTAAATTAAGTCCCGACACCAGCTGATGGAAAAAGAACACACATGCTCAATATGCAGAGAATGTGTGAATTTAAGACCACCCTTTCGAAAATGAAAAGGAAAATCATTATAGCTCAGCTATACGTCTACGTCTCAGTTTGCAGGAACAGAACAGTTTCAGTGCAGAAATCAACTTTTGCTGCTATGGTGTCCTGGCTAGGTCCCATGTGTGTGGGGATTATAAGAAAGCTGTAGGCAGTATTTTATTGTTACTTCATTGAGACATCCCCAGATGTCATGAGCGACATCATTAAAGAATAATGTGAGTGCAACACTGGTGGATAAAATATGTCTTGTGAGACAGCAAAAACATAACATCATGAAACAAAAGTTTCACCATAAAGACAGCACAATATTTCTTTTCCTGACATCTATTATGTTGAAACGTACAACATAATAGATGTTTAATTAATACAATCAAAAACTAGGGATACAAATCATTTTTATTCACTTTTAATCACATCTCACTGAATTACATCTCACTGAATCAAATGAATCAGGAATAATTATGCTGTTTGCAAGTAAAAAACTGGAGGGTCATTGTCATTTAAGTACTACAGTATGTTCAGAGTGCATCAGGATGTACTCAGAATTTAACACAATAACAGGAACGGCCTTGTTTCAAAAAGCCGTACCCTACAGCACGGCACACCCAGAACCACAAAAGCGTGGTTGCAGCCCTTTCTGAGCTGGAAAAAAAGTCCTCTTGTATTTACAATGATACTGAAGCAGATAAGAGCTTCACACATCACACAGAGCAAGCACATGAAACAATCATTCAAAGACCATTTTACACATGAATGAGAGACATACAGTTGATCAAAGCAAATGACTCACAGAGAGGTATGAATTCCATCATCTATCCATCATTATTTTTCATAATCAACAGTGTGGTGCCTTCTAGCAATGTCTCCAAGATATAAAAGAGGATCCAGTAGTATACATGGCAAAAGCATAAACACCTGACACAAGGGATGCACCTAATATTTTAAAAGTTTGTTAAAATGATCACAGTGACACAAACAATGAAAACAAAAGATTAAATGAGATCAAACTCTTCACTGACATAACAAACTCAACTACTTTACAAACAGCTGTAATTGTAATAGAAATGAGAAAAAGCTATAAATTAATCAAGCCCCTGCAGAGATTTCATGACAGAGTACCAGGAGATGCTAGCAAACAGGAGAAAAGACACCAGGCAGCAGACGCTCGTAGACGTTTTCCAAAAATGCAACAAATTTACAGCAGACAACCCAAAAGTGAAAGGAATATGAGAGAAGACTCTTAGCTCTCCCTCAAGACCTCTCTGGGGTTCTTTCAGGGGCTATTTTGTGTGTTTTGTTGGCCGTTTTTGCCCTCTCTCCCTCTCTCTATCTCTCAAAACACGACGAGGCTAAAGTTGGGCATCTCGTAACTCGGCCGGTCCACCTTGAATCGGAACTGAAAAAACGTGGATCGGCCCATCACTCGCTATAAACATTATTTTTCAGTGCAGGTCAACTCAGATACAATCAAACAGATTGAGATGCAGCACATAATTAGTTAAAATGTCAAAAGGGTGCACCCATTTCATTAGTTCTGTCAGGGTCCTAAGACTCTGTCCTTCATCCCCTCCAAGTTTGGTATCACTCTGAAAACATAACACTGAAACACAGCAAAACAAGGAGAAGTCCCTGTGAAAGTCCCTGTGACCATGTTAGCGCCATTTGTAGCTACAGTTTTAACATTTAAAAAAAATGATGGAAAGATCAGAGCAAAACTGTAAAGAAGAATTTAAATAAATAAACATAATATTTCCTTGCCTCGGATAACCAGCCATTCTTTGTGGCACATACCCCAGCTAACATATTTTAATTTTGGTTTCGGCATTTTTTATTTGTTTGTTTTTGGTGGTTCCTCTTTAAGTGCAAGATTTACAGGAAAACTCAATAAACTAATAAAACAATATGGGTTCTTATGTTCCACACCACCATAAACCCATCTCTGTGATCCCAGTTTATCTGTGCTGCATAGCAGGCCATCAAACACAGCAGCACACAATAATGTACCACCATCTCCATTCAGAATCCAGCGCTGGGAGGGGCCATGAATACATTTACATTTGATTATCGATGAAAAACTACCACAATTAGGAAACAGTGGTGTCCTCCATCACATACATACGTGTTCTATACATACCATAGGACGAAGAGAAAGAGGAGGGCATGCCATACACAATATGATTAAAGAGCCTGTGGCAAAGTGCATGATGACACTGACAATGAAACTATGGCTCTGAGTGATGTATCTTACGGAAGAAAAAAAAAAACTGATACTGTAATAAAAGCACCATTCAGTCAGAGGTGCTGACAACATCCAACTGCAGAGTGCTAATTAGCAGTTAGAATGATACAAAAAACTACTCAAAATGGAGTGTAGAAACCCCTCCTACTAAATGAATTCAGGTTGTTTTAGCCACACCCATTACTAATAGGTGTATAATAGCAAGCACATAGCCATGCAACCTCCACAAACACTGACAGTAGAATGGGTCATACTGAAGAGGTCAGTGGCTTTAATAGGATAGGATGTCAAATTTGCCAAAAGTCAGTTTGTGAAATTTCTAACCTGCTAGAAATGTCCTTGTCAATTATAAGTGACATTATTTTGTAGAAAATGGGAGCAATAACAGCTCAGTTACTTATGACCATGAGGTCATGTTAAGAGGCCATGTAACCAAGGAACTTTCAGCACCACTAAACAAATAATGAAAGTGAATTGGATCAATTTGGATAATTTCGATCCTGTGTTGTTTTAATAATAAATTCATGCAGAAGAATTTGTGGATGTTTTGTAGTGAAGATTTTTGGTGTCCAATCATTCTGAAACAGAAAAAGAACATGTGCAGAAATATCTGACAGCCCAATACTTCCCAATACTATTTTTGATTAAAAAATAAATAAATAAATGTGATGTTTAGTGCTAAATTAATCCAAACCTGTCTCATTTACCCTGTCATCTTTACAGCCATTTCAGAACATGGATCATTCTTTTATCAGAACGCTGATGTGCATTTCATCACCTACTGCCCTGGCTCTTTTTGGTACACAAACTGTTGTGTTGTTCTCTTTTTAAATGTGTCTGATTTAAAATTTCTCATACCATCTGCATTATTGTATCTATACATAGCCTACTGTGAACTAACACAAGGATCCATGATCACGACTTTAAGGCCTAAAAGAATATACAAGATTCCTAGCCTTTCTAGTAGGGCTGAATTTTTTGATTGAGCGTACAACACGGAACAGCATGGAAAGCATAAAATCATAATAAACACACCTCACAGAATCTAATTTTGTTTGAGAACCCCAAAACTACTTGGGGCTGTTTAACTGTGCAATATGCATGACACTAAAATACATACAGTTAATAAAAACATTTACAGAAGAAAAACAAACACATTTCATGTTTTCAAAAACGTAGCTGGCTCGTCAGATGTACAAATGTTTGGTTCCTGATTTCTCCAAAGTGCCCTCAGCCACTGCATGAATTTGGTGAACTGCTTTGACAGCACAACCGATTTAACTCTAAGCATCGATTAGTCAAACGAGGTTCTGGATAATAACTACACGTCATAAAGGGCTTATTTAAAAGAGATCTAATAAATAAAATGCCTGTCTGTTATGGACAGGACAGTGTAAAACACTGATGTAACATCACACTGTGAATGTTAAATTATGCAAATGACTGATTGCAGACTCTTCTCCCTATGATTTAAGGTGCTCTCTTTTAAGGCTTTTAAGTCATTTAGCAGAGCTGACAGGCTCCAATTACATTTTCAGACAGGCTTTGACTTTAAAGCTTTAACAGGAGCCAACATCTATAACCATCTAAATTGCACTTAAATGTCTGTTACGAGCTTTGAATGTCTGCAGTTCATCTAGAGAGATGCCACAAAAGCCAGAATTCACCACTGCAAGCTTGATTTTTATGTGACAGTCATATTCTTTAGATTCGTAGTGGAAATTAACATTTTAGCGCGGCTGTAATGTTCCTGGTCAGCGGCCGCTAGAGGCTGCCATTGTCTACAGTATATGTGGGACTTTTATTTTGAAACGGTGTGTCACAATGTCTAACTTCACGTCTTCTGTAAACTGTCTTGTGTTTGAATTAAAGTGATTGTGTTTGTTGATTGGTTCAGGTCCAAGTCCTTTGTGTATTTAAGATTGTCATGCCCTTGTGTAGGTCCACCATCACGCTACCTGTTGCCTATACCCGTCTTCTGTGTTTTAGCTGTTGAGCTTATGGTTCTTTGTGTTTTGGCCCTTGAGTTCTTTGTGTATGTAAATAAAGTCACGAGAGAAATGGAACCCTGCGTTTGCGCCTCACTATTCAAGCCCCATGTGACAGTGGCTTGTACTTTTTAACATTTTGATTATTCAAAAAAGGGTCATTTCATACCAGTTCACCAAGGACATCCCAGTTCATATCATGGCACAGGAGTGCTGTGGGGTGTGTGTTTACATGTGACATCGCGCCACACCAGTGTGTACGCAGTTTGTTTACGTGACCAGTGAATAAGGAGTGAGTGAATAGTAGAAGAAGTAGCAGTAGTTTAAGTTTAATGCCATATCAACAACAATGGTTGTGTCACGGCAGAAAAGGTATATTAAATGATATACATTATTTTAAACAAAGGGACTTAAATACACAAAGAAACAAATAAACAATTAAGGAAGAAATAATTTAAATAAGATTTTAAAATCAATATATGATTAAAAAAATATCTAGTGATTGCAAAAAAAATAATTTTGCACAGCCTGCTAGGCAAGGACTACACAAGCCACTAGCGAGAGAGAGAGAGAGAGAGAGAGAGAGACAACCTCCGACCCGAGACACAGAAACATTGGCAACGTATCTTATCAATATGGTCTTTAATAATTTTGCCCCGTGGTTGATGGTTTCCGTATTTACTGCTTGCTAGTACTAGGCAACAAAATTCATGTCTACCTCTGGGTTCCTAAATGCCGTAAACGTGAATGCTTTTGTCAAGCAGTGGTTATCAAACTGTCTGTCCACAGTTTTGATCTATTCTCATTTGTTCTAGATAATGTTGGATGAAAAATCTGAACATTTGGGGGTCCCAGTAGGTCAATTTGAAAATCACTGCTCTAGAGATCAGAAACCATGTCAGTTTTTTAACCAAAATCCATTTGTCTCCCTTCACATGATAAACTCAAAGTCATTGCCTTCACACACAATGACAAATGACATGCCCGCAGCTTAATTAACCTTGCCCATCTTTTCTTTTCCACAATTTTGACAAAAACGAAACTGGTGACTTATTTCTGTGTTCTGTCAATTGAAAATGTGGTTTGTTCAAGGAATGTTCAAGGTTATGGTTAGGTGATAACAGGCTAGTCATGTGTTGACAGAATGAGGCAATTTATTGCTTGCTTTAATAGTTTAAAATTACTCAGAGCTGTACAACAGACGAGATTCAGTTTAAAGGATGAAATTGGTAATAGTGAAAACTGAAGAGGAACTGGAGGAGATCAAAAGCAGAAGCAGGAAAAGGTCTGACATTTGTACCCACTACCACTCTCACAGAGAGTAAAAATCCGTTTCTCACCTTCAGTTGGGCATTTAACTCATATTGACTGTTTACTGAAGCTCACTTGCATATCTGTAATACAGCTTTCAGTCTCTTGCTGGTTGCTCTGTGTATGTGTTCATGTTTACTGAGGCTAAGAAAAAAGGAAGGAAAAAACAGATGCTAGCGTATTAAGGCTTGCTGTAAACATCCCCAGGGAAGCCTGTGATATATGACACAGAGCTTAGCGACCTAACTAGAGCAGGGCTGCAGATCTGTGATGAATTGAAAAGTCCCTTGTCTCTTGCTTGTAAGCCTAATGGTCTGCAAAAGGTTTTCTGGCTACTGCACTCAAATTGGAGATGATCGCACTCATCGCCTACATGGGTCCAAAAAAAAAAAAACCATACAGTAGAGATGGTCTTAATAAGACAAGAGAGGAGAAGTAAAGGAAAATAATTTGATATAAACAAATAAGAGCCACATTAGTTTAACCCTTGGCAATGCTGTTATTTAGGGATCGTTGAGATCTTTTGTGTTTTTACCTCCTGTAATTGGCTGAACAGGCTCCTTCAATAATAGAAGTTCTGTTTGAAGCGATCTCTGGCTAGTGTAATAAAACAGAAAAGACACTACTGTGCACCATGTTGTTTTTGTTATTGAGTGTTATGGTTGGCGGATAAATGTTGATTCATGGTGATGGCGGTAAAAGCCACTGGCTGACACTCACCTTCCTTCTTCAGCCATTTCACAATGTTCCCTTCCTCCATGGTAGGGGAGAGTGCTGGCATGTGCACTCTGATAGGGGCAGCCCCTGCAGGACAGACACAGAATGTCACTATTAGAAGAGCGGACATGAATTTATAAATTAGGTTAATAGTCTACATTTAGCTGAACATGATAATTTGCCTGAACAAAATAATATAAATTCTTCCAGATAAAACAGGCAAATACATTACATTATCTGATGGAAGTAAAAATTAAATTGCTATTAAATTAGACTGCTGCACAACTGTGTTGCTTCAACTGATGGAAAACATTAGTGCCCACCACAAGAGGAAACTGTGAAGTGCACAGCAGATGCACACAGACAATAAAGGAATCAGAGGACATCAGTGTCACGCTGCAGGCCAGTGGGAGAGCAGCACCAGCTCAACGCCACAGGCTTCTCGCTTCAACACACAGATGCCATCACACAGTCCAAAAGGCACCAAACCACTTGAGGTAGAATGTTTGTGTTTTTGCGTGTCATTAGTCCACAAAACCCAATCTGCCTTGAGCAGTGAAGATACTGACCAGCCTAATTTACACACGTCAATAGATATATATGTATATATATATACATACACACACACATATACATATACATATATATGTATGTATGTATGTATGTGTGTGTGTGTGTGTGTGTGTGTGTGTGTGTGTGTGTGTGTGTGTGTGTGTGTG
>JBBIGA010063740.1:0-12337 GCA_037576975.1 Alestes dentex
GTGTGTGTGTGTGTGTGTGTGTGTGTGTGTGTGTGTGTGTGTGTGTGTGTGTGTGTGTGTCTGTGTGTGTGTGTGCGCGTGTGTGTGCGTGTGTTTGTAGTCCAAGACTAAGCAGCTGTCGCTCACTTTTGTCCTTTGTCCACACATCAGCCCCTCTTAACTCGCTGTTAAAAATCAGAATCAGATTTAGAAAACTTTATTGATCCTGGTGGAAATCACTTATCTTATGACTGCACACACAGAGACAAGAACAATATAAATTATAAAGTCTAAATAAATCCATAGAATAAACCTCAATATGAAATACACTATACTACATACACAAATGCTGGGGTATAAATACTATAGAAAAGTAACTTACATTTAAGTGAAATCTAACGACACAGACGGTAGTTGGGAGTGTGTTATTGCACTTGGTAGAGATCAGTAGTGTGGCAATATGATAAGTAATACTGACATAAGTAGTGACACTTCGCATGGTAATGCGACTATTGCACAAAATAAGAAACTGCACATAATGATCATTTTTAGCACCCGATAAGAACATTGCACACGGTAGATTATTGCACACCATGCACATAGTCATACACATGAACAAATAAAATATAACAAATAATACATTTTACTTAATGTCAGTTGTCAGAGACTACTACTGCACAGTCTGAGACTACAATTCAGAGGTGATCCAGTTTTTCAACTGAAATTATAATATGAGGGACGTTCAAAACGTTTCAGCACTTTTTAACTCTATTTATTGAGAAATTCAAAAACAAATTACATCACCGTTCTGCATAGACACCATCCTTTACAATGCAATTTTCCCAGCGTCACATGACACTCTCAGGCACGCCCAATTACTCTTCAGCGTTTCCAACAAAGTATAAAAGTGCGGATACCTTTGGGATGTCCCTCTTATAAGCACGGTGATTTTTAAGGTTCCCATTCTGTTTTTTGCCCATATGCATTCAGTGTATCTCCAAAATGCTGTGATCCTCACACTACGGCGGTTCTTAATGAACTCACACTCAGGATCCACCTGAAAACTGCAGCTGAATGTCTGAAAGAGTGCTGGTGGCTCAGAAGAGAGAAAAGCAGAATTGGTGCCAGTACACAGCTGACATTAATTACATTCTATTTATTATTTATAAGATTATATGAATTAATTTCCAGTTCATACAGTGCTGCTGATAGTGGCAACATTTTCTGTCGGAATATCCAGTCTGCCGTTGTGCCAACGTGTGAATGCATGTGGTCGCGAGTTAAGCTAGGATTTTCACCGGTTGGTGCCAAAATGGCATATTTTAAGGGAGTGGTTTTTCATAATCGTGTTGCGGTTCGTTTTGGATGGGCCTTTGACAAAAACGGGTGGGCTCAGGCCCACCGGGCCCAGTCATAGAGCAGCCACTGTTTCACTGGCCCATTTTAACAAACAGAAAGAGCTCTTATTACCTACTTCAGTAATAATAATATACAAAATTGCACAGTAATGTTTTACTGTTACTTTTCAAACTTTTGTCCTACATACAGTCAGAGTAAAAAAAAATGCAGTTATCCATTTCAACTGGTTTTAGGAACATCATGTTGAATTTGGAACATTATAAAATGTGTTCTACTCAGAGCAGGTTGTTGTTCCAGTCCTGGTAAGAGTTGATCTGATCCTGGGAATTTGCCGTGCTGCCTTGGAGCAGAAGATGAAGCTGGGAAGTGGTTAGTTAGACAGCAAGTTAAGTGGCCACGAGCCATGAATAGTAATGCGCTAAGTAATGGGATAAGTTCAAAGCATGGATCCAACCAAACACATGCTGAATGAGTATCCTCTGTTGTGTGTGTGTGTGTGTGTGTGTGTGTGTGTGTGTGTGGTAAGATGTATGGTCCTAATTTGTAGTGAATACAATACAGCATTGACTGGGCTACATTAAAGGAACACACCAGCATTTTTCAACCTAATCTCTATCTGTCACATCTCTATGGTGCCATGAATTACAAAGCACCATAATGTCAATGTATTTCCCTATACTTATGGGGGACAAAATCATAATACCCCTTGACTTGAAACTCACCTATGACAGAAGATACTGGGCAGTGTCTGATTTGCCTGAATAAATGCTTTAAATACGTGACTACATAACAAATTCGAAGCTAGAGTCTCGGTTACTTTGACTTTTTTCCTAAGGTTTTCTAAAATCCGTGGCAGTAACCCGTTAAACCTCCGTCCACACCACTACACTGGAACTATGCTTTTTGACAAAGGAATTCATGAAAAGGTTCCACAAAAATAAGGGTTTGGCACAAGCATTAACTAATAGAATTGCCCAGGGGCTTCTATTACAACTCAGTTTGGAGTCGGTGGGTTTTCTGTACTTCTCTAGGCACATTTCAAAATGACCAGTCGTGGAGGACATGCTGCTGGGGAGCTAAACAGAGATGAAGTTGTAAAATACTTTTTCAGAATATTTATTGTTTAATATCGTTTAATATATTTTATTAAATTTAACTTTATGAAGATGACGTAGACCACTGCATTTTGGAATACGCCAACACACCACAGCACACAGTGTGTGTTTAATCCATTCACCAAGAACACAGCGCCCGGGGAGCAGTGTGTGGGGGTGGTACCGTGCTCAAGGGAACCTCAGTGGTGCCACTAGCAGTCTTGGCATTCGAACCCACGACTTTCTGATCACAGGCCTGTCCTGCAACAATGTTTAGGTAGGTGAAACCTGTCATAGTGACATCCCAGCAGATCGTTGCCCAGAGCATCACACTGCCTCTGTCGGCTTGTCCTTTTCCTATGATGCAATTTGGTGCCATCTTTTTTTTTCCCTTAAATGAGGCACGTGCATCTGGTCATCCACATGATGTAAAAGAAAATGTGATTTTTCAGACCAGACCACCTTAATCCACTGATCCATGGCCCAGTTCTGATGCTCAAGTGCCCAAGATGTGATGCACTGTGTGTTCTGACACCATTCTATCACAGTCAGAATGAACTTTTTCAGGAATTTATGCTACAGTCTTCAGTGGGATCAGACCAGATGGGCGATCCTTCGATTTCCATGTACATCAGTGAGCCTTGAGTGCCCATGACCTTGTTGCCAGATCACCAACTGTCCTTCTTTGGACCACGCCACAAGACCTGCTGTTTTGAAGATGCTAGTCATAACTCTTTGACCCATGTCAACAGATCATTACACCAGTACATGCTCTATTCTATTACATTTGAATACTTCATATTTTGTTAATGCTTGTAAGGTTTATTTGAATATCGAAATATTTTCAATGGTCCTAAAACTTTCACACATGACTGTATATTCCACCCTTTGACAGGTGCTATTTTAACAAAATAAACAATGAAATTCACTTCACTGAAGCGTGCGTACAGTTACAACACACAGCAAGCAAGTTTACACAACCAAACTTCTGTGTAGAGCTTCACGGTGATGCCAACATTGTGGTGTGCTTTCTGTAGGGGATGTTTACTTTCACTTAGAAGAGGATGTAGTGGATGTTATTTTCACTTTCACATCAGCGAAGCATAAACTGACCCAGCGGAGTTTTCCACATGACTGTATTGACAACTGTTTTCCACATGACCGATGATGACAATGCATTAATGACGTACAGAACAGATACACTACTGAAAAAATTATGTGAAATGTTTTCAGTGACAGGATTATATACTATTCCGTTTTAGCAAATGTGGCTTAAAAAGAAATGCAATAAAATAGCAGCAGACGGCGAGAGGATGAGATTAACATTCAGAAACGCTCAATCAACATTGACTCTAAATCGCAGCAACCAGCAAAAACCTGTTAAACAAAAATATTAGAAGTTGATTTTTGAACGTCAAAAAACCCCTAAAATTACTCAAGCAATGTTTTTGAATGCCCTGTACTTCGGTTGATATGGAGTTCAGTGGGCTTCTCAACATTTGTTTGCTTTTAAATCTTTTTAAAACTTGTTTTGATGTGTAGCCAGAGATTGTTTCTCCCACTATCAGCAGTCTTTCGCTTTTTTGGCAAAATCATCTGGTTTCACTGTATTTTTACAAGGCCTTTTAAAGCTGGTTACATTGCTTAGTCATACTCTAGTTCATCCCACACAAGTTAGCAATTAACGTTCTGTTGATAGGTTATCTGGAGCAATTGCTCCCATTAGGACCACCCCTAGACGCCTGTTGCTGACAATAAACGCTCCTGTGGGTAAGAACTGAGTATTCCTCACTCAGGACAGACAGACATGCACGCGTGTGGGCCTTTTTCTCAGATAATATGCACATACGCCTCTGGAACATTATCTGTAAGCCAGACCAGAAACGATCTCAGCTTAGTCTACAGTATGGACAGGCGAGTTTTGAAATACGAGTTTGATATAGTATGTGAACCATTCACGCTACAGTATATCAAAATTTCACAAAAACAAAAGCATTTACATAAATCCACCTGTTCAGCTGCTTCACCCAGTCACGTCTAAATTATAAGGAGTGTTTCCCTCTGGACTGTGTTTGAATGAGGCTCAGTACAGAGGAGCCAATCACTCAGTCATTCATTTTCTGTAACCGCTTAATCCTTACATAGGGTGGCGGGTACCCAGAGCCTATCCCGGGGTCTACGGCCGCTCGGCAGGGACTCACCCTGGGTGGGGGGCGCCAGCCCACTGCAGGGAGCCAATCAGAACAGAGCTAATTTACATATATCTGTCCTAAAAGCACAGGCTGTTAAATTTAAAAGGATAGTGAGGAGTTGAGAAAGGATCATGTTAAAATGTGTTTGGCAAATAAACCCATACAAGTGTCATATATATATATATATATATATGAGACACAGCAGATTCAAATATGTACTAATATTATCCTGCCTTCCACAAATGTGAAACATTTCTGTTGATCATTTGATCCCCGCTCCACAACCTATGCAGTTAAGACTTTTGAATAACTTCAAAATACATTTTTCTTCCAGTTCTGCCATTCTTATCTTTCAATGTGTCAGGGGAGCTGATAAGCGGAATAAAAGTATTTCTCTATTGTATCGTCCACTGCGTTTAATCAGAGTTTGGGGTGTGCGCTGGCAGGCTAGACTCCAGCTGCTGATAAAGCCTTCCTCGCCAGCATACCTGCTTTGAAGTCATAACTTTCAGCCGCTTGCTGCTGCTCTCTTTGCTGTGCTCTGATAAGCAGAAAGATCTAGGCCGAGAGGTACGGTCAGGAATGTTTACAAACAAGCTTGCTGTAGGTGACTGTAGGACTTCAAGTTGGCGCAGCTAAAAATGCTAACGTGATTCATTTAAATGATGTTTGGAAACTGAGCTTTGGTGGACGCTGGTCTCTTCGGGTCAGTTTTGAAGTAGGACCACGCTGTCCTTCCCTAAAGGTCACTAAAAGCAGTTTATAAGGGTGGCTCGTCTCCAGCAAAAGTTTTGGTAATACTTTATGTAAAGTGACCATTTGTTATACATGAACACACCACAACACACAGTGTGAACAGTGTGAAATTCTTCCTTTGTATTTAACCCATTGACCAAATGAAGCAGTGGGCAGCCAGGAACGCAGCATCCAGGAGCAGTGTGTGGGGATGGTACCTTCCTCAAGGGAACCTCAGAGGTGCCACTGATAGTCCTGGGATTCAAACACACACCCGATTGCAGGGGCAGATCCCTAACCACCAGGCCACAAGAGCATAGCACTTTGGATACTTTGTAAAAACTTATTTTCAGCTTACATTTAAATCAATTTCTATTCAATTCACCCTCACCCAAACATTGGCCTAACTCTAACCCTGACCATGATCCAATCTAATCCCCCTGGCCCAAGTCCTAACTCTAATGTTGAGAATCACCTGAGTTTCACCAGATAATTTACCAACTTCTTTAGATAATCTACAATAAATCTGACAATATGTGCAGGTGCACTTGTGTCCATAAATGTAAAAACAGTGTAGTCTTGTCCTTAAAAGTAGAACAAGTAGAAAAGTGAAGACAGGCAATAGTATATGTTTTACAAAATAAACTGCAACCATAATACATTGAAGTAAAATTATACTCCCTAGCTAAAGGTACTAAAGTTGGACTTATCCTTTAGTGTTTTATCCAGATAAAGTCATACACATTTTTCTCCTCGTTAAAACTGTAGCTAATAAGTTTGCATCGTTAGTTTTATACTGGATCCACAAAGCTAAAGTAGTTCATGCCACCAGGTTAGCACTGTGTTGACACATCCCTAAATCATGTTGAACTGATAAACAATATTAGATGTATTTGTACGATTACATAGGGTATGTAGGGATGTGCACTGAAAAAATAACCGAACAATAAATATACTAAAAACATGAAAAAAGCTTCAGCATGGTAGCTACTATTTTTACCTGCGCAAATACTTTTCCTATTTCGTGTCAGAGACCAGACAAGCAAGTGTATTTGAAATGTTCGATCATTTTGATTTGCAGTTTCCACAATGCCTGGTGACTTCCATTACTTCTCATTTACTTCAGCCTTCAGTGCAAAACTAAAGAACCTCAAACACTACATTTGAGCAGTTGTGAAAGTTGCATGCAGGGCATTTTCTGCCCAGCTATTGGTTTTTAAGAAAGGAAGACCATCTCTAGAGGAACCCAGATCACTCGGATGAAAAATGATTGAACCTCGCCAAAGGTTGTGATATTGTTTCTAAAGCTGTTCAAGAAATTTGGGTGGGCTATTTATTTTTAGTTCTGTTGCACTGAATCAATCTCTCTTCTGGAACGTTCTGCTCACACGCCATCAATGTGAAGCTATTAAGTAAATTATAGGAGTGGATCAATCATCAAATTCTTCATAAAAAAAAGGGAAGTTCAAAGTTATACTGTGCTACAGAATTTAACATGTTCTAAAAGCAGGTTAAAAGCCTTTAAAGTCGGGCAGCTCAAAGTGATGTAAAGACGTGTAATTTGGCCCTCTCGTATTTATATATCTTCTGATTTTTTTTTAAGATGGTTTTTTTTCACAAATACATTTTAGAACAAAAGGTTAACGTTTAAAATAACCATTTATAATGTAAAAATCTATGACCCTTAACACCACACCACAATCAAGGTATATTTAAGCTAATGACAGAAATGACACATATTTCAGCTAACGACAGAAATAGATAAGAGTTGCGCCAACATGAGGAGATACAGGGACCACTGGAGTGAAGGACATGTTTTTAATGTACCCAAGACAGTCTGCTTCACATGGAACGACCCTATAAATTGTGGGCACCCCTACTTCAAACTGTTCACTGCAGTGAAGCTGTGTTGTGGCATTATGATAGAGTTTATCTTACGTTTCATGTTTTTTTTGGGGGGTTTTTTGCAGAGTTTGAGCATTACCTAAACAATTCTTTGCAGATAAGAGAGAATGCTGAGACCATGTCTGTGAGGAGGTGTTTAAAGACAAATAGAGCCTCACCCTAGCTTCCATTTATGGTTCTCAGGGAAAAACAAAAATGCCAAACACATCATTATCGTAGGTGTCTCCTGGGAGGTTTGGTGATGGAACAGACATACCTGCTAAATGTTCTGATCCAGGTCTAGACCGAGTAATAAGCGCTCACCTCCGTGCAGGCCTGAGCTGGTTTGAGCAATCAAAAGTAAATAAAAAAATGATGATGATCTGAAAGTGAGTTGATGACACTCGCATCGGGGCTTGGAAGGTGTGTTCGAATGTCTCCACGCACTGTCAAACCGCAAGTCAGCAGAAAAGATCAAATTAATACACTCTCAATGGTGTCTGCAAATATAGGTGAATGTGAATTTTCTTGAAATTTGAACTACACAAAAGTCTATTTGAAGCAGGCACAATAGAAGGAAGACACTTAGGAAAAACGTCATTTACAGATATACTATATGGACAAAAGTATTGGGACGCCTGACCATCACACCAACGGGGACTTTAATGACATTGCGTTCAAATACATAGACTTTAAAATGGAGTTGGTCCCCCTTTGCAGCTATAACAGCTTCCACTCTTCTTGGAAGGCTTTCCACAGGTTTTTGGAGTTTCTGTGGGAATTTGTGTCCATTCATTCTGTAGAGCATTTATGAGGGCAGGCACTGATGTTGGACAAGAAGGCCTGGCTTGCAATCTCTGCAATCTCAGTTCATCCCAAAGGTGTTGGGTGGGGTTGAGGTCAAGGATCTGTGCGGGCCAGTCAAGTTCTTCCACACCGAACTCATCCAGCCATGTCTTTATGGAGCTTGCTTTGTGCACTGGGACACAGTCATGCTGGAACAGAAAAGGTTCTTCCCCAAACTGTGCCCACAAAGTTGGAAGCATGGCGTTGTCCAGAATGTCTTGGTATACTGAAGCATTAAGATTAAGCCCTTCGCTGGAAGTAAGGGGCCTAGTCCAAACCCTGAAACACAAGTGTGTCCCAATACTTTTGTCCATATAGTGTATATCAGTCTTAAAGTCACAGTAACAAAAACAGCCCGTTCAGTTCTAAACCACACAAATGTAGGTAGACATCAAGTGAAGTAAGACAAATGTTGGAAATGCAAAAAAATCTCACTTTTACTTTATTTTAATTACATTTAATGAAATGCTGCAGCCATTACAACATACACACACATTAATTTAAATACAAAGCTGACAAATGTAGTTGCTGGAGAGCAACAGCGTCTTAGAGAGACTCATAATTCCCTGAGTTAAATTCATGACGGCCTTGTTATTTAGAGGATGAGCTGAATCTGATATGGTAAATGATGTACAGGTTTAAACTCTACCAGGAACGACGGCTTTGTGGAACGCAAAGAACTGAAAAACACAGCAACTACGCCATCTGCTGATGAGGACTCGTCCTTCCGGTCACTGACTGCTCCGTTCACTTCAGCTTCCTTAGTGAAGCCCTCAGACTAGAGTCTGGACCAAAATGTGTAGTCGTACACAATTTCCATTCATACACAAGAAAAAGTGCAAATACTCATCTACAAAAAATAAGTGATTCCCTAGTTCCCTAAGGAACCGTTTTTGAAAATAAAATATGTGGAAACGAAGAACCTTTAAAAGCTAAAAAGAGCCTTCACATCATGTAATGATTCTTTAGCAGTTTGAGGGTTCACCCGCGATCTGATTAGGCTGTTTAAATGTAAAAAAAAAAAAAAGGTTCTTTATATGCAGGTCTGATTCACAAAAATGACTTTGCAGAACCATCCATCGAAAAGTGATTTGAATGGTTCTTCACTGGCTCCATGCAAAATGAAAGAAAGGAAAAAGAAAATATATATATTTAGAAAGCTTTAGTTTTAAAAGTGAAGATAAATCGCCAAATTAACTTAAACTGAAAAAGGACTCTGATGCACCTTTATGGTGAAATATTCTCCACTGGACATTAATCTGACTGACAAATGAGACAGACTTTTGGACATGGGTGAGAAATTACTTGCAACACCCGAACTCTCCTTCTATAAAGCTGATTGGCTTCCATATTTGCTATCTTTCATATTTGCATTTACAGAGGAGACCCCGTCTTGTATGCATGTATGTATGTATGTATATCATATCCGGCAGATAGCAGATAACAAATAGCAATTGAATAATCTCTCCACTGCTTTGGATCATTTTCCCAAGTTTATTATTTCAGACACTAACTATTCTGGACTAAGAGGATAAATACAGGATCATTTTCTGTCCAAAAAGTAAAAAAAGTCTACATCAACTACATATAAACTCTAAAATGAAATACAAGAGTCTAGTATTTACTTGTTATTAGACTGCGGTGGAATTTGATTAGGAACAGTTGCAAGGGATTATTCACGAACATTATCTTATAATTTCCAAAACAAAGTGCAATATAGAGTTAAACTGCTTTGAATATAATGGCTAGAAAGTACCTCTGAATGCAGTGAGGAAACACGCATAAGTTGAAATCGGATTCCTGGCTGATTCTAGTGTTAATGAGACTGATACACGTCTCTTCATTGGAACTTCAGACACACTGTCCTCTTCTGGTCAAAGTCAAACTTACTATATCTTGAATAATGAGTAATGAGGAAATAATGCTGTGCCAGTAATGCATGATCTATATGGTTATTTACATGAACAGTTTAATTTTAATACCCACACTAAACCCCAAACCCCCCTCTACTGCTGTAAAAGAAAAAGAACAAACAATAGCACACACTTCTGACTTTAATGCGTATGATATGCTCCCCTGGATGAGGTTTTACATCTCTAAAGGTTGGTTACGTGTCTCTTGGGCTTAATATCAGCATCAGTCCTGTAAAGTGAGGCCTACTCCAGTCCTGACCTCATCAGTACCATCCTGGATTGACGTATTGCTCAGACAGCCCATTATGATCAGTCTATTATGACTGAAGATATTATCGCTAAAACTGGAGTTTGTTAACGACATCCTCTACACAAATTTCAAGTGCTACACTCAGACTTGAATCCTTTAATGAGGATCCCTTCTTTATCTCCAATGTTTACAGCATCCTGAGAAAATATGAAATCCTGCCCATTCATTCTGTAGAGCGTTTATGAGGTCAGACACTGATGTTGGACGAGAAGGTCTGGCTCGCAATCTCCGTTCCAGTTCATCCCAGAGGTGTTGGATGGGGTTGAGGTCAGGACTCTGACCTCATATATGCTCTACAGAACTTTGCGCTCACAGTCTCCTCAACACGTTCTGGAGAATTTGTCCACCCATAGCAGCTACAGTTCCAGACACCACGATACAATATGTGCTTAAAATGTGCTTAACCCTACCTCAATTTACCCCTGAAAATGCACCAAACCCCTTCGTTTGGCCATTAATTTGTGAAACCGTCCCCTTAATTTTACCCTAAAATTAGATTTAAGGCATGAGTGTGAAACCCCTTAATCTTAAACATAAGGCATTAATTCAGGAGGTGATCGTTTTTAAGGGGCACATTTGAAAAAGTAAGAGGAAAATTCAGTAGTTTTACACACTAATCCGCCTTTATCTGTGCACTTTTCCCCCCTTCATTTTCTGTATGGGAAATTAAGGTCAAAATGGAAGTCCTTTTAGGAGGTAAAATTAAACCATTTAAGTTTCGTAGTGAGTTGCAAACCGCAACAGTTTGGAGGTCAAGAAGAAAGACAGTCGACATCACTTCATTCTCAAGAAAAAGATGTCCCTCTGAAAGCCTGGAACTGAAAGAACTGCTTTGTGTGTGAGTTACAGAAGACTTAATTTGATACACTCGTAGTATTTTTTTTTTCATATCTTGTCTACTTTCAACAGAAGAACAAGTTGAAAGCCCATTCAACCTGACAGCTGACAGTCATCAGTCTGTCTCCGCATGTGGAGATGTTCTGGAAGATAAGACCATATTGAGTGTAATTTTATCATTTCATCAGCTAATTATCTGAACAGTGGTTCCCAGTCCGGGTCTTGGAGCCCCCGCCCCCACCCCCACCCCCCCCCCCAGCCCTGCATATTTTCCATGCTCCTTGCACCTGATCCAACTAAACTGATGAGACTTTCCCGGTGGGGGTGTCCAGGATCAAGGTTAGGGAGCAAGGAGTCAAGGAAACTGAGACCTCCTCAAGAATCTCTTCAGATCTTGCAATGTGAACATGTATAAAATATGTGGTGTATAAAAATGTTTTTTTCTATAAGGGTCGTCTCCTCTTTTGCCAGGTTCACTCCAGCTCAAACGTCTAATACTACTTAATCATTTATTAATAAAGCATTTTCAGGCATGTAGCATTGTATGGCTAATGGTTGAATGAGGGTCAACTTGTGATTTTATTTATTCTCTAATGCCGATGTTTAGGTGCATGGTACGTGTCAAAGTAACATCCACATGAATTCCAGGGCCCAAGGTTTCCCAGCAGAACATTTCCCAGAGCATCACACTGCCTCCTCTGGCTTTTATGTATTCCATTCCATTCCATTCCATCTTATCCCAGGTAAGTGAAGGACACTTCCCCGACTGTCCATGTGATGTAAAAGAAAATGCAGGACCTTTCTATCATAGCCAGAATGAACTTTTTCAGCATTTTATGCAACAGTAGCTCTTCTGTGGGATCAGACCAGACAGCCTTGTCTTCGCTCCATAAACTTTGGGTGTCCATGACCCTCTTGTCGGTTCACCAGTTTTCCGTCCCTGGACCACTTTTGGTAGGTACCAACTCATGGGTGTTGTCGCCATTCAATCAGAGGGGAACGTGTCCCCCTCACTTTTCATAATTATTCATTTGGACCCCGCCCCACATTTAACATAAATAATTAGTTCACCCAGCGCTGTTGAATCTTGAATCTTTCGCGAAAGAATCCGCTTCACTTAATCGATAGAAGAACACACACACCACTGGAAATCCGAGCAGCCTGTCTGTGCACTGCCGATTCACTTCA
>JBBIGA010063770.1:0-12336 GCA_037576975.1 Alestes dentex
ACACACACACACACACGCACACACACACACGCACACACACACACACACACACACACACACACACACACACACACACAAAAACCACTACTCTCAAGTCTGAGACACAAATAGGCCTTTGAACGTCTGCACTTTTTATTGCATCGCTACAGTTTATTTGCTGAGTTTAACAGACTGGGTAAAACAGAGGACAAAATGTGGTTATGGCACTTTTTGTATTTTATATATTATAGATCTACCCAACATGTTATACTCAGCACAGCTAGAGAAATCTTGCAGTAAAACGTGCAAAAACACACACACACACACATGCAATCTGACTGGGGGGCACATACTTCTTCACATCACTAAACATGTGTGAGTTTCCCGAGACACTAAAATGCATGAGGCTGTACAAACAGAGATGCGTTTGTGTGTGTGTGTGTGTGTGTGTGTGTATAAGGCTTGAGTGTGTAAACACATCACCTCCATAACCCCACAGGCAAAAAGGGGGAGGAGAGAAAGAATGCTCTGGCAACTGTGTTAAACTCACACACACACACTCACACACTCACACACTCACACACTCACACACTCACACGCTGTGGCCACATCAGATCTATTCACCATCTGTGTGATTGCTCTTTTGTTTGTGAGAGACAGGAGCTGAATTTAGTCTGACGTTTTGTTTTTGTAGGTTTACAGCTCGCCAAATCTCAGGCCATCGGCGAGGTCAGAGCAGGACCAACAGCTCGGAGACGCCCAACAGGAGAGAAAATCTCACAACACTTCAGTCTGATCTGATTCTATACTAACTGACTCAAACCCACTCTCATTCCACTGCCTGATTCAGTTCCTTCGGTCTGATTCAGAATCATTTAACAACATAAAAACTACAAAAACAAGACATTATGCTTTTTTTTCTGGCCATTTGTGGTTCATAAACATCCCAAGATTATTTATTTTGTCCACTAAAGGAACACAGAGTTTACTGAACCTGATGACTCATTGGAAGCCATTTAAAATCAGTGTCATTCGATCCGCCACTTCGAACCATTAAACCAGTGGCTCCCAAACCCAGTTTGTTCTGTGTAGAAGCATGTAGAGAATGTAACAGTTATTTAAAAAAATAATTAAGGATAACTCACAGTGATAATTCTACAGTCATGTGTTTAGAACTGTAGATCGATGTTTGAGGTCATTACTGAGTATTTCACAGTATTTACTGACTAATTCACAGTAATTATTGAATAGTTTATAACAATCAGTCTACAATTCAGAGCAGAATAATTAATAATGATCATGACTAAGGCATAGTAGATACTACACTATTCATAGTAGTTACCAAATAATGTATAGTAATGACTGAATTATTCATAATAATCACTAAATAATTCATAGTGGTTACTGAATAATTCACAGTATTTACTGAACAATTTATAATAATCACTCAATTCATGGCAGATACTAAACAACAGTTACTGAATCGTTGATAATGCTATCAAATAATTCATGGTAGATAATGAATTATTCATAGTAGTTATCAAATAGTTATTTATAATCACTAAACAATAAGTAGCTGCTATTTTATACTGATTGTTAAATAATTGTAAACCAGTAAGGATTTACCGAAGAGTTCAAAGCTACCAAATATGTATAATTATGTGTGTTAAAAAAAAACGCACTTAGTTCTTAACGTACATGTAACACATTTAAATTTTCCATATATCTGTTATTTGTCTTTGTCCAATTAAACGCTCTTCCTTTTCTGTCTCAGTGTGATTTCTTATCGTTCAATACAGCAACGTTTTCCCAGCAGTATTCCTGAGGCGTTCCGTGTGGGACGTGAGGGGCTGCAGCTGGACGGCAGTGCGCTCGTGAGGATGTGAGGCTCCAGCATGGAGGCACGGGACGTCCCGCTCAGAGGAGGAGTGGAGGAGCACTGCCACGTGTTACACACACACACACACACACACACACACACAAACCTGGGGGTGGGGGAATCTTCTTACTTCACCTGCTAAAGCATTTTTAAGAGGCCCGGCGTGAAGAGAAGTTCAGGGACCGGCTCCATTTCCTCCGTCCTGATGGAATTACACTTTTGACCTGAGTATAATTCTTCCACATTTATTTCCTCACTGAATTCTTGTTGTAATTTCAGCCCCTACTGTTTACTAAGCTACAAGGTTGTCCTGTCGTTTCCCACCCCTCTCATTCACCATTCATCTTTAAAATAGCACTTCCTATGATAAACACACTGGTGCACTAAGCAGCTCCGCTGCATGTGTTCAGACCTGCTGCTTTCCTGGTCTGTTCAGGCCTTGATGTCACTTAATTATACGCCACACTTCATTTGCACCAACACCGACTTCAGAAAGGCTTCTTTGTCCTGTCGGGACCACTGTACTCTCCGGTTAATGCTGTGGTAGTACTAGTGGACACACTAAATAAAAACAAACAAAAAAAACCCCAAAGATGCCCACCCTACAGAGGAATGCACACTTTAAACTGGGCCCTGTACATACAGATAGGAGAAATCACTACAGTCACAGGGCCTTGAGATGTTTAGTGAAGATCTCAAATGGTAGCAACTAAAACAAGATGCAAGAAGCAAAACATCTGGAATAGACAACTGAAAGTTGTTTTTTTTTTCCTCAAAAACAGCTCAGCATGACTAGAGATGTTGCTGATCAGATCTTCCTACAATTTGGCATCTCACACACACACACACACACACATCCACACAACCAGGACTGATAAGTGCAGTTTGTTTATGTCATGTGCAGAATTTCTAATGCAACAGGTGTAACATTTTAGATACAATATTACTGTGTCCAACATGCACTTTTGCAAAATGGTGCTGTTATTACTGTTTCTTTCAATGTCTGCTGCTACCAGGCATACTCCAGTAGATGCATATATATACAGTACATGTATATATATATATATATACACTGTGTACATACACACCTACATACACATATCCACGGTTTACATGCACACTTACATACACATATCCACCGTGTACATATATATATATATCCGACTGTGTACGTACATTTATCTATTTATTTTTATTCTATAGTTATACGTTATGCTGCTTCTACTTGTTCTGTCCACCTTGCTGCTGTAACAATGCAAATTTCCACTGCATGGCATCTGCACAGCTGGGTTTAGTTCATGCACTGGGCAGACTGGGAGGCCTGGATCTCTTTATTTCCAGAGTTTGGGTCACTGCTTGCTACCCAGTTCATGAACTAAATCCAGCTGTGCAGATGCAGCCACAGCTCTGTCACCATCTTTACCCCTTAAACCACTCCTTACCTGCAGCGTGCTCAGTCCAGGACGTCCAGACGTGGAGTGACTCGTTTCTCCTGAACTTTCTGAGAAGTTCTTGCGTGGCTTCCCCAGCCTGTCCTTTATCTGCTGGGGGAACCCCTTCCGCCCCACAGCTCCCAGTCCCGGCACAGGGTTGCCAGATTGGGATAACCCGTGAAATCACAGCTCACCACTAATGCCGAGTCACTTTATCTGAGTCGATTCCCCCGTTACAGATTCGACTTCTATGCAGGTTTTTGATCCATAGTACCCACACATATTGCCACAGTAGTAATAGGAGAATACAGTGACTTTAAAGTATTCAGAAACCTAAGAAACAAGTTCTGATTGAGGGATAACAGATAGACTAGTCAAGAACACGATGCACTCCTCTGTGTCGACTCTGGTGGTCAGTATCAGCTCAGAAGCTGTATGCAATCTGAATTTCTCAGAAGTGACACATTTTCTACAGCATTTTTGCACATACGTAGTCTGGTTGTGTTGAAAAATATATGTGTTTTAGAAACTCAAGATGGCTCGTTCACAGATGAAGAGTCGTCTGAGAATCATTCAGTTTGATTCACTGTGGCTCTGCATATTAAACAGGATCAAAAAATATTTTAGTTTCATCACATCTTACACGAAGTTTAAAATGCAGCTTTAAACGAAAACAGAGCTTGAAAAACAAGAAAAAGTGCAAAAAATGTTTGGTTGTTTCATCTGCATCGAAAAGATTTTGTGTTCACACTGACTAATAATAGCAGCAGCGACAACAGTAGCAAAACTACTATTAATGTTAATGTTAATGTTAATAGTAATATAATATAATGTAACATAATGTAATAAAACACAGAGTGATATATGTTTTCCATAAAATACAGTACGGATCCATTACAGACTAAAGAAGTATAATTAGTTCAATATGTTACTCTAAAATCGTGTCCATTAAGAAACAAAGGCTGTCAAAGCCAGGAGAGGCCAATTTAAAACAGTGTTCAATTATTTAACTAAAGAAATTCGCAACTACTTAATCCAGCTGTTTATGAAACACAGAAGTGCAGCTCCTTTTTTTTTTAACCAAAATAGGACACAGAAGTGGGAAGAGGATTTAAACTCAATCTGGCAACTCAGACCCGGTCGTGGTACGTGCGAGGCATCACACACTCAGACCAGAGCCCAGCAGACGCGCACTGCGCATGCGCAACACTCACCAAGCTCTTTTCTGGTGCAATTCTGAAGTAATGTGTCACAGTAGCAGAAAAATGTCCAAGAAAAAAAAAACGTTTTACAGTTTAAAGTGGACTAAAGACCCCAGTTTAAACTGACATACTCATAATGACACTTTCAACAGTTTTTTTCCTACTTTGTTAAAAGAATAAGTCTACCACTGTAATGTTTCCTCCTGGAAATAATATTACAGCTATTTTTACTTGTCTTGTATGAACAGTAGTGCATTTTCTTTAGTGTGTGGGGGAAACATTTATGGTCCCCCACCTTACTTGGATTTAAAAAAAAAATATATATATATATATATATACTGTTATTTATTTAATAATAGTACAGTTGTTTTTGCTAGTTTATGTGGATGCGCAGTTTTTGTCCTCAGAACCACAGGCCTGAATACCAGTGACCAGTGGCGTGTTGCATCCTGTCACCATGACGCCATACAGGCATGTGAGGAGATTTCTTGCATGCAGACCTCTGTGGCGTTATTGGCTGTGATGATCTGTACAGTTTATTAGTTAATGATCAGTTTCAGGGCTGCACAATAGCTATAAAATACCACTTTGGGATCGTTTTGAGTCATTATATCTGCAATTCCTCTGTATGTAATTTTGTTTATACATACATATTCATAAAACAGCAGTGAAATTCTAGTTATAATTAACATGTATCCCCTGCAGTACGTCAAAAAGACAATGACAACACTTTAACGTATCATAGTAAAAGGCTCGGCTTGATTCACCACAGTTTACAGTTAAAGGGTTACATTTTTCATATATTTATATGCAAATGAGCTCTGTTCGGATTGGCTGTCGTGTATTGCGCCTCATTCAGAAAGCAGGCCGGTCTGAATTGCTCCTTATAACTTTTTGGCACAAATGGGTGAGGATACACTGCTGTAGACTGGATGGGTAGACATCTGGAAATGGGTGTATTTTGTGACATCACAAAAGCCGTGAAGCAGAAGTATGTTGAATGGTTACAAACTCTTGTTCCAAAAAGTAAGAAAAGTTAAAAAAAAGTAATGGTGTGGGTCCTTTAACGTCCAGATTCATGTAAATACTGGTCTGGTCAGGATTCTCACGGCACACAGTAAAAATAGCGACGGGGCTTTGTTAGGGGGCTCATTTGCATATTGCTGCCAGCTGTGATGGCAGTAGTGCAAAAGGCAAATATTGCAATCATGAATAACAAATGACATCCAGAACACCCTGGTGGACACGTCTGGACGTGAGCAACTTTTCACACTTCCAGAGAATTCTGGAGAACCTTCTTGAGGACATGAGTTAAGGCCAGACATCCCCGTCTCTCTAATTTGCATCTCGCTCTCTCCAGGCTGAATTAAAGTGATAGCTACTCTCCAGCATGTCTGTAATTAGGCCCTAAATCTCTGAGCTGAGTCAGGTTCAGATCAACCAGGAGCATTTACTTTCGCCCCTGAAGAGCCCGGGCAGGCGTCTCCACCGCGAGGGGGGAGGAAGAGGCCCCAGGAATCTGGGAGTGTGTGTTTATCTGTTTGTTTGTGAGCTCAGGTCTGTTCACACATCAGCTTCAGGGTCGACGCCTCACACCACAGAGGGAAATAAAGGAAGAGCACGCCTGATAAAATACAAATACTGTACACTTTATTACACTGTGGGACATACAATGAACCTTTTATAAACAAGTGGAAAAATCAAGCATTATAAAATATAGCTTAATTATAAATATATTCTGATATTTTCATTATATATCTGACTTTTTAACTGCAGAAACAATTCCCTATTGTTATTATTGTAGTAGTATTTCTTTAAGGGTGAGAGTCTGTAAATTAGCACATAACATTTTTTATAACTTTTATAATCACCAGTTTTAGCATTTATATGAATCATCTTGAAATTAGAAAATAAAAGCATCAGAAAATATTACAGTGTTCAGACATTTTCATTCTATATCTGACATAGGCAATGTAGAAACTCTTCTTTATCAGTAGTATGATTATTTTTAACAGGGTGAGAGTTTTTAAATTAGCACATAGCTTTTATATTCACCAGTTTTAGCATTAATATTATATAAAAAAAATTAGAAAATTAGAAAATAAAACATAAAATATATAGCTATTAAGACATTTTCATAATTTATTTTACATATTCATTGTAGTAACCCTTTCCTATTGTTATTATTATTATTATTGTACTATTGCACTACTGTTATACTGTACTACTATTTTATATTAACTTTTATATTTACCCACCGCTTCATCATGTTAAATGTAACACATTATAAAATACTCAGACATTTCCAATCTATATCTGGCATATTAATTGCAGCAACACTTTATTATTGTTATTATTCTACTATATTTTGTTATTTTATATGATATTTTATAGTCACCAACAGTTTCTACATTTTAAATATAACAGTCATTTATATTAGCATTTTCATTCCATATCTGACATTATTTGCAGAAATCATTCTTTAGATGATCTTTTTTTTAACAGGGCTGGGATTTGGAAATTAACATTTATTATACATTTGATGATTACCAAAAGTTTTGGCACTGCAAGATCAACTTTTTAAATAAATAAATAAATAAATAAATTTTGGGAAAAAAATGCTTCCTGAATTTGCTTTTTTTCCCCTCTTGACTAAGTAAAACATGTGGCTCTCACTCATATCAGCCTTTATTTTAACTGAATATTGGTTGTTTGTTGACCTGTTTACTATTCAGAACTGTAGTTTTCCTTTGGCAGAAATTGAGACGTTCCTTGCAAAGTTCATGTCGGAGGGTTTTGTTCTTTGGTATCTTGTGGCTGGAGATCAGGAAACAAACACTGATACACTTCAATAAGAACAACAGCGGGAAAGATTTCAGTACATTCTCAAACATATGATCTTCAAATCCAACTCTGCTCTAAGTCTACTGACTACACATCTTCACTTTTTAGCATCTGACCTAGAGAAATCAGGGTCAAGAAAACAAATCAACAACAAAACAAGAAAATAAAGAGTGAAAAAAAGGATAAAATGATTTCAATTCCTGAAAGTGTTATTATTTCACAAACAGACTTTTAAAAACAACAGAAGAAACAAACATCTAACTTAACCTTCTGGATCCCATTAATATGTGCATGCTCCATGAGGAAATTATGAAATCTAGTGCTGTGATCTCGACTCTTATCTATAAAAGTTGGCCCTTGATTTGGTTAGCTTTGACACTTGGGCAATGCTTTGGTAGGAACAACAGCTTGGGTCTAAATCAAGCCTTTGTTGGACCACTACTCAAGTCTAAAACATTCTTCTAGTAAAGATATCTCCAACCTTGTTCTTCTTAATATAACCCATCAAGTTCAGTTATAACTGTAATGCATGGTTCTTGAGATCCAGTCCAGAAGGGCTAGTGTTCACCATAGTTTGCTGATTTCCCTGCTGAACCCCACCAGCCCCCTTAGAACACCAGCCCCCTAAGACCAGACCTGAAGATCCCTGCTGTCGCGAACCTGATCCAGCTAATCTTGGTGTTCTAGAGAACCACACGACATTTTTGCACAGTCTGTTAGGTTTCACCTTTCTGTAACAGTTCTCCAGACTCAGCCAAGTCTATTTTTTGGAAGCAAGGACAGAGCAAAAAACGAGAACTCTTTGAGGACCCTGGTTTTAGAACCACTGGTCTGAATAACCATAGATGAGTAGTCACCAGTTTTCCCTTATACAGCTCTCACCTAACCCTGATGAACCTGAATTCTGAAGACATTAAATGGGATTAAGCAAGTGAGGGACATGATGATTGAGATTCAGCTCTAAAGAAAACTAGAGCTAGGGCAGTGGTCATCAACCCTCCTCCTGGAGGTCTACTCTCCTGCCAACCTGCATCTAACATGCACCTTATTTAACACTCAATCATGGACTTCAAAAGAAGTCCATCAGCCTCAGCAGGGGTTGCAGACCACAGCTGGAACTAGACCGTTCAGGAAGACAGATCACTAGGACCAGGGCTGGTGACCACCGGTCTTGGGTTTGCAAATCTGCTTCTGGGGGGCCTGTGTCCAACACAGGTTGTGGCCTTTTTAATTTGTTGCAAATGTGTTCAAGTAGAGGAATCATGGAACTGTGGTCCACCAGGACTAAGGTTGTCCTAATGTAATCAACCCTGTCCCCCATATGTGGCCGGCTGAGCACCAATGTCCAGTTTTCACCTAGGTATCCACATTACTGTTTAGCTTCCAGTATTCACTCCCTGTTGTCGGGTAATACTTAAACTCTTAATGAGCTGAATTAGGTGAGATATGAAAGAGTGCAGCACAGTGTACACCCAGTCTAATGGACACATTTTTGCTCTTTCCAGGCCTCCAAAAACCTGAACCAAGAAATCAAGAAGTGGACACCCGGTACAGGTGTGCTGGAACATGGAATGCAGCAAATAAGTATTTGTCTAAGGAATAAGTTGGGAACCATTTCTCTAGTCTGTGACCATTCGCTAGCCTTAAGTTGGTGATTCAGTCTGCGGGTTCTGTGCCATTCCAACTGTTGTATTTTCTCAAATATTAAAATTACTGATGCCTTGAAACTCTCAAAGCCGGATGTCATCTAGCGAGGTGAGGCGCTGCCCGAACAGCTGCTCCTCATAGTCCAAGAGCTGTCGGAGGAACCCTGCATTGGGTGCAGCACACGCGCGCCTTTCTTTAAGCCAGCGGAAGGCATGAAGCAGTGACCAGCGTCGCTGTTCCATCAGAAAACCCAGTGTCAACACTGAGCTACGGCTGCGGCCCAGGCTGCAGTGCACTAGGACTCGCCCACCGGGTGATCCCTGAGACCCCCGGAGTGCTGCTGCAATGAACTGGGACGCCTCGGGGAGTGCCTGCTTCAGGTCCTGCTGGGCATCGTCACTGAGCCGCAGACGCAGGTAACGCAAGACGTTCGGGAAGGCGTCAGAGATTTCAGCCGTAGCATTGACCACATGTGTGATGTGGAGATTCTTGATGATGCGGTGGTCGTGAGCCTGGGAGGCTGAGCCCTGGTACAGTGCACCTTCCAGGATCTCAGAGGGGTAGATGGTGAGAAGGCGGCGCTCGGACTCAAGAAGGACCATTCGCGGTGTGCACAGGAAGGGGTAGAGGGAGTGGAAGGCCGAAAATCCGCCCAGTAAGATCACAGGGTCCATGCCAAGAGCGCTCAGCTGGAAGAAACACTGCTGTAGAGCGGGGCAGTCAGCACGGGCTTCCTGACTACCTACTAAAACACAGGCAAAGAAACAAAGACGGAGGCACATGTAAATAAATTACCTATTTATATAGGTTACTGTATCTGGGCTAAAACTGTAGATCCGTTCTGTCAGGGCTACATCTAAGTGTAAGTTCTGAGTTCCAAGTATTAAATAAACATTAAATTGAACTTCCAACTCGGAAGGTCAGAAGAACCTCCCCAACCCCAACCTCAAAATCCAAGATGGCTGCTTGGTGCATCAACAGTAGTGAAAACAGTTTATTAGCATTTAAATCAGTCGTCCAACAATTCCTGTCCAGCTTCTATATGTGGAAATGTTGCTGAGGTGTTAAGATATGCAAAATGTTGTGTACGCCATTATGTCTTCATTGCTAATGCATCATGGTATTGCCAACAATGGCTAACAGTAGGTAACCTGGCTTTCCAAATTGTTGTACTGAAACGTGGTCAACACAGGTGTGATCCACGACTACATCTTAAAGGGCACTGACTGGCTGTGCTGAGACCTCTTGTCCAACAGATGGCACTACAATCCAATTTGTGTAGCTAAAAAAAGGCTTCCATCAATCCTGTTTTCAGGGTGACATTTTCAGGGTGACTTAACAGGACTTTATGATTTTAAAGTTCCTGATCATTTTACAGCATTAAAATGATTATGTGTGTTCTGAAAAGATCCTTAACCCAGTGTTTCTGATACAGCTTTGTACCCACCCTTATTTTTTATAATGCAGCTAAGAGTAAGAAAAAAAAAACCTTTAGTGTATTTCTTGGGTTGTTTTGAAATGTGCTGATTGTATCTTTAAAGTGTAAAGAGGTTGGTACCAGGTGTCATTTCAAATGTGCTGGTTATATCTTAAAGAGCTTACAGTCAGAACTGAATCATTGCACCGACACACAAACACAACCTTGAACTGAACTCCTTCCTCCTCTTAACACAGCGCATATTCACACTAAACTGTGCTGCTTTAAACAAACAACTTACACCCAAATTGCCACTGTAAATACGCTATATATACTGCACATTCTCGATTCTTGCATTTATTGTTTGCACAAGTGTTTGCTTATCGCGGTCTACCTCAGTATTTGCATTTATTGCAGATGCAGTCGTTATGCTGTATTCATTTAAGGCCATCCATAACTATGCTCCTCCAAAACTGTCTGACCTTATTCACACTGCCGCTCCCTCTCGCTCCCTCAGATCTTCTTCTTCTATCCATCTTACTGTCCCCTCTGCTCGTCTGGTCACTATGGGGGGCATAGCGCTGCCCCCAAACTTTGGAATTCCTTACCGCCAGACATTAGAAATATGAATTGTTTTTATACTTTTAAGTCCAAACTCAGGACGCACTTGTTTAAAATTGCATTCTATTTAATCTTCTTTGCTTTGTTGTATTTTTTACTGTGTTTGTTTTTTTTATTGTCTGTTCTTACTTTTGTAAATTTGTGCGGTGTCCTTGAGAGTTGTGAAAGGTGCCTATAAATAAAATGTATTATTATTATTATTATTAATATTAAACTGTACTGTACATGCTTTACCGACTGCACTGTACTGTTGTCTTGTAATCTTGTGTTTTTCTTGATCTTCTTGCAAGACACTTTTGTTCTCTTTGCACTCAGTGTAGTCCTGTCCTGCCTGCACGTCTGTGGTCTTGTGGGGTTCAGTTGTGTTCTTGTGTTGCACCATGCTCGTGGAGGAGCGTTGTTGTCCTGGAGGACCGTTGTTTGGTTTAACTGTGTGTTGTGTACAGGACAACTACTTGACTAGACTTGACTAAAAACATGGTACCTGGGCTTCGTCCCTCCTCTGCATAGAGCAGAATGATGGAAAATTCCTGTAGCTGGACGCAGCTTATCAAACAGCCCAGCTCGGGGTGAATTACGGTCACACTCGCACGTGCTGTCACCAGATGACTCTGCTTATACCTGTGTACACACACAAGTGAAAAACACCTCATGCAGCTTTGGTCTCTGGTGTTTGGAGTGGTCCTCCAGGACCAGGACTCAAGACGACTGGAATAGATGGTTTACGTTGTGTGTGCATGTGTGTGTGTGTGTGTGTGTGTGTGTGTGTGTGTGTGTGTGTTACCTCTCTGCAGAGCGGCAGTCCAGTATGAGGATGTAATATGGGTCATGAAGTGCAGGTTCACCAGCTTCAGCGTTCAGTAGGTTATAAACCTGCTGAGGGGTCACGTAGCCTCTCTCTATATCAGTTTTCTCTGGAAGAGCAGGAACCAACAGCTCCTCTACACACACAAACAAACACACAGTTACATAAGATTGCATAGACTAGATGGCACATAGATAACAGGGTTCCAAGTCACCAAACCTTCACTGTTAGTCTGAGCTCCTGAGCGAAGAGGGACTTTGGCTGTGCCATTCATCTCACTGCAGGGGGCGTCGTGTTCTCCAGGCATGGAGCTCCGAAGCCCAGTGGAAGAAACTAAACGGCATTTATTAATCCTGCACAGAGAGGGGGTTGGGGGTAGAGATGGAAGAAGTGGGAGGGATAAAAGTAGGAAGAGAATAATTATACTAAACACTGGGGTTGCACCAATACCACTTTTTTACAAACCGATACGAGTACGAGTATTTTTATTTGTGTACTTGCCGATACCG
>JBBIGA010063838.1:0-12331 GCA_037576975.1 Alestes dentex
TCAATTCCATGTGGGCCCCCCCCCTCATGTCACTATAAGGGGGGACCAACATAGACTTGAATATGGAGTTGGTCCCCCCCCTTATGCCGCTATAAGGGGGGGGACCAACTCCATATTCAAGTCTATGTTTTTGAATGCAAGGTCTTTAGAGTCCCTGTTGGTGTAGTGGTCAGTCGTCCCAATACTTTTGTCCATATTGTGTATTATTTTACATTATTTTGCCTGGAAACATTGAGAATTTATGGATCATGTGGTAGCCTTGATTAATTTACATTCATTAATACACTTATAGAAACACATAGGTCTGATGCATAATTTTATAATCCACAAGCAGCCGTATACATATATAATGCTGCGTATACTTTTTACTGGTGTTGCACCGTATCAGTATTGGTATCAACAATAGATCATAACGATATCATGACGCAGATTCAGATGCATATGTGACATTGGCAGTAGGGGAATTATTTAACAAGCAGTAGTGAAAATGTTAATTGAAGAATCTGTGACATCAGTATAGTTTCTTGGGGTTATAATTTAGCTCAGGATTAGTCTTTAGCATATCAACTGGGCTAGGTGTGCTGCCTGTGTTGGACAGACAGATGCTCAAATGCTGCTGACATAATGAATGATTATAATATTTGCCAAATTCCAGCAGTGTCTGATATTTGAACATGTAAACATGTGTGACTGGGGCGTATGAGAGCAGTGACTTGAGAAATTCGGGTGTGAAACTACATGCAAGACTGTTTTTGCCAAATTCAATGAGGTCACTACATGCCTACATAAACGCAACAGGCCAGAAGTTTGATCCTACCCTCGTATTTAAAAAAAAACAAACAGTTTTTTTGGGTTTTTTTTGGTTTTTGTTTTAACAAGAAAACATTAGAAATGCTTAAAATAAAAGTAACTGACTGGTTCTGAAGTGTAATGTGAAAAGTGCAATGTAATGAATGCGAAAGCTTATGTACGTGTACTTTTACTTATGTACTTTTCAACCGTGCAGATAGTTCTGCTTCATTAGTTGAATGCTCATTTTAAACTTGTCAGTCCAGTACATCCAATGGAGCTCAGTGGGTTAAAGGTCTGGAGACTGGGGAGGCCAAGACATGATTCTCAAAACTTTTTGTTTTTCTTTGGATTAGATATAAGAATGCTTGGGAACGATATCCTGTTGAAGGATGAAATTTTGTAAAAAAAAAAAAAAAATATCACTCAAGAACCGTCACCAGTCCACCTCCATGTTTCACTCACAGAACAACAGATTCTGCGCTTGCCCTTTCCCTCATCTGCCACCTGATATAAACCCTTCAGTTACCCCCAAATAACTAACATTTACTTTTGTCAATCCACAAGACTTGCTTCCAGTCCTGAATGCTCCAGTGTTTGTGTTGTTTGGCCCATAGTAGTCTCTTTTTTCTTGTTAACACCAGTTAAAGGTTTACGGCCAGCAACTCGACCATGCAGTCCAGCTTCTCTCAGTCTTTGCTTGACTTTTGTAAGAGATACTGGTTTCTCTTTGTTCATGTTCATCTCAGCCCTCACATCTCCTCTAATTTCTTTTACAAAACTAAGTGTTGATTTTCCTTCCCCCAACCATTTCTGGTCACTGTTGCTTCCAGTCAAACTTTGTAGTAGGTCACTCCATGCTTAGAAACATTTAGCTTTCTGGCTATTTGGCGATGAGAGAACCTAGTTTTTACTCAAGATTTCAATTTGAATATGTCTCCTACAAAACCAATAGTCTGAGCATAAATAATGTGTTACTTCAGACAATAAAATATTGAAAACCAGACAGTTACATTTGTTTATTTGTAACAAAATTTTGAGAAAGCAGCGTGTTATATTTATACTTCTGGCCTGTAGTTTATGTGTATGTGTGTGTTGCTTTTGAACAACACTGCTTATACCGAATTAAAAAATGAAAAATGGAATTATATTAATGCAACATTTATCTCCATGCTGTCTGTGTACCCAACCAATATGTGCCTATCCTGGTTGCGTTCAAATACCAAACCAAGAGGGCTTTACGCTATTGGATAATTTATTTTTGTCTACCTCTCAATCTCATACTTTCTCTAACTCCCTCGCTCTCTGTCCGGCCCATGTTCCCATTCTTATTGTACAGAGTATTTCAACTGTCATAGCTGCTCATTATTACATGTTTGATCATAGGAGTTTATATTTGCCATCATTTTATTTGAATTTAGAGAAAAGGTCCCAAAAGTACACTTTTTTGAAATATGAAGGAAGGGGCCAATTAGAGAGAAGCATCTGCACGAGGGAGAGAGAGAAAGAGAGAACAGAGTCTGCATGTTTCAAGTGGAACCAAAACGTACAAACCTGATGTGGCTATAGTACTTAGCAGTAGTAGTCGTTACATAATAAGTAGCACATAACCTGTAACATTGCAGGCTAATTTTGAGGCGAATGAAAGAGTTTACAAAGAGTCTGTATTGAAATGGATAGCGTAAGGCTTACCTGGGTCCAGTTCCTAACCCTCTTCTGTATGAACAAACAGTATATTACATTAATTTCTCAGTTTATATCAAACTGATATCATATGACAGGTGGTGAATTTAAAATAAGGAATTCACTGTACCCAGGTGCAACCCCAGCTGTTATTTTAATTATTTTCTTTTTTTCAGGAGCCTACGGGGTGGTTCTAAAATGCAGGCACAAGGTAAGACATATTGAGATACTTATTTTATTGAGCACCTGAGTGTTTGGAAAGCAGTGTCACACTGAAAGCACTGTCTGTGTTATGGAAGTGTCTTTCCAGCGCACTGTATACTGCAGTCAATGTTCTGAGTGCAAGGATTTGTGGATTGCGTGTGGTGAAATGGGCAGTAGCCTTGAAACAATAGTGGACTATTGTGATCATGCCAGTAATTGTCATAGTAATGGAATTCATGTGATTGATTGTTGACTCTTCCAACAATGTGATTGTGAGTGGCATAATACAGATTATGTTGATGTTTGTATCTATACATGATATATAGATCTTGTACACATTTGTAATTATCCATGGAAAAGGCACTTCAAAAAAACACCAAAATGTTGAGTTTCTGCGAATAGACCACTCAGACCATTTGTTTTCTTGTGCGTTATTGATAGGAAAGCTTTTGAATCAAGATAGTCAAGGCAGTCAAGATAAACATTAACCTTATTTTGTAGGTTAAAAGTGGCTTATTTTACTACACATAACATATCTGATAACTGAATGAATAATCAAATATTTTTGTGTGCAAAATAGCAAAAACAGAACTGAAACAAGAATAGGTAAATGTCTCATTTACATTATGGCTTTTTTCCTAGACATCTTTTACGAGGAACATTAATTAGAAACAATATTCATAAAGTGCTTAAAGTGCATTTTGTGTTTCACAAACCCCGCTGGCTGACGTTGTTGTGTAGCTTTACTGAGGCGTGTCTGTGTGGGTGTCGTGGGTTAGTTCAAGTGTTTGTGCTGTTTGTGATCCATATGATAATAATAAGTCATTTAATTATCCAGAATTTCGCAATATGAAGGTTTTCTGTAGGCTACTATACATTTATAAAGCATTTAGAGAGGACATATTATACCTCTTTTTAAACATGTTATAATAGGTCTATGGGCTATAGAAAACATATTCATGAAGTTCTTTGCACAAAATCACTCTCACATAAAGAGTCTCACCAGCTCTATTCTTGACAGTTTCAGTCCCTTTCAATATGAGCCATTTAAGGGCTCTGTCACTTTTGCTGGCCACGCCCCACCCATCCCATGCTTATGCTGCGCATTTAACACACATGAAAAGGGCAGAAAACAGAGGCGCTATCCAGCCCTATATGTTGGACCCCGAGTCGGACCCAGAGCGAGATGAACACAACACTTCATGAGTGACTTGCCTTTGCCTGTAGCCATAGCGCTCGACGTCTTCTGCATGCTCATAAAACCAGCAACCCTTTAAGAATGGACCATGCCAAAAAGCAACAACTTTTCTTCTTCGTATCTCTGAAACTATCCAGATGTGAACTTTCCAACAAGTTAATGCCATTTATTCAAGCTTAGTATGTGACAAACAATTCTGTTACCAAATAAAATATATAACAAGTGAAATTAGATAATTATCTGGATTTATAGGCACCAATCAAGTAATTTAGATGGTATGAATCATGAATGTATGAATCATGTTGAGCACGTTCATTGTCATTTAACCATAGACACATGCAGTACACAGTGAAACAAAACAACGTTTTTCCAGGACCATGGTGAACAGAACAGAGTGCAGACGGACTGCAAGTGCAGACGGACAAAAGAGAGTGCAAGAAAAACACAAAAGCAACAAAACAACCGGACAAGACATTTAGTGCAGTCAACTATAGCGACCATACTAGTCTGAATGAAACTTGGTACTTTAGGATTGGTATCATGGGAAAATGCCATATGCATCCATGCAAGCATTATAAATCTACTTTGCCTCATTTCTGAATGTTTCACTGTATCAAAATGCTCCTTTTTAAGTATCTTACCATGGTTGGAGGCTTAAATAGCTAATTACAAGTATGCATATACTTGCCATTCAAACCTTCCTCCTCAGGTGCCATTCCCTGCAACCTCCACACAGAAAGGGTCTGTAGTGTGGGAGCGCAAGTGTAGGACCTGCCTTCACGCCTGGCCAGGTAGCAGCATGGTGGCTGAGAGCCTGGCTGGATGATGGATGGCAGCACAGTAGATCAGAGTAGTTAGGGCTCATTGCACAGCTGCCCCAATTTTTACGTCAACACTGTCACCTCCAAGACAGGGCTGAGGTCAAGAATGTTTTTCCAAACTTCACACAATTATTAATCTCCTGTATTATTATTTACATCTGCATATTTATAGCTTTTTCTGTATAATTTGTCTAGCTGTCATTGCTCTTCTTTTTGCTCTTTATATTTTTCTGCCTTTCTAATAGGGCTGTAGACTGGACTCAGGACATTTTTCTGTTATCTTGGGCTTGTCTTGGACCCACTAGTATTTGTAATTGTACTAATCGTGGTCTCTCTGAGACAAAATACTGTTTAAAAATAGATTTTTGTAATGGATTTCTTTTATCTGTTTGCAAGATGCACTCAGGAGGCTCAGTCACTGAATACATTGATGCATGATAGTATTTTGGAGGAAAGAGGTTTCTTCCCCACATGTCACTTGGGAACCTTCAAAGGAATTGAAGAATTGTGATGTTGAAGAATTGCTTTATATTTTTCTTATTAAGCTTGTAAATATACAAGAAGCAGAAATGACCATTTTGCTGGACCTATACTGTAGTCATGAGTTGATACTACTTATACTACTGTTGGGCATCATAGTACACAATTAAATGTGTTTTTTACTGACATCTAATTAGTTGGATAAAGAAGCACCATTAAAAAATACGAACAAAAAATTAATGAATGCTATTGTTTTCCAGTGTTTCACAAACTGCACTGTAGAGTGTGACAATATGACAGCATTTATTGCTACCATGATAAATGATGTTCACTATTATTAATATGCTTTTCTGAGCAACTACACGTTATATTACAGAGCTTCAGTCCTGTTAATTTGATTTTGTGCAGTGTGGTGCAGGACTAACGATGCTCTGCTTGTGATAAAACATACCCTTGTCCAGTGTTCTTTAAGTGCTGACGATATCATAATGTGTTCAGAAAAGCATATTGTAACAATTTATCATGATAACGATAAACCATCTTTATCTTGCGTTAGAAAAACATTGACCTCCAAAGTCCCCAGATCTTAATCCGATTAAGCATCTGTGGGATGTGCTGAAAAAACTACCAGAGACCCCACCTTGCAGCTTACAGGGCTTAAAGGATTTGCTGCTAATGTCTTTATGCCAGACACCAAAACACACCTTCAGAGGTCTTGGGAGTCAGAGGTGTTTTTGCAGCACAATGGGGTCCTACACAATATTAGGCAGGTGGTTGTGGTGTAGTATTATGAGTGATTTGTATATATATACTTGTGTGTGTGTGTGTGTGTGAGTGAGAGAGAGAGAGAGAGAGAGAAAGAGTGAATATTTACAAAGATAATATGAATAAAAATTAGTAGTTTTATTTATGGGACAGCACGTGGCCTGGTTGTTAGGGAGTTGCTCCTGCGATCAGAAGGTCATGGGTTTGAATCCTAGGACTGTCAGTGGCACTGCTGAGGTTGTCTTGAACAAGGTACCGTCCCCAAACTCTGATCCCCAGGCGCTGCATCGCTTGCTGCCCACTGCCTCACTCAGTGAATAGATTAAATACAGAGGACAAATTTCACACTGTTCACACTGTATGCTGTGCTGTGGTGTCTTTATTATATAAGGGCCTCATCTTCATATTAAGTTTTGAAAATATTTATATACATACATATACATGCACACAAACAGACATGCATATAGCTGTCAAAACAAAATCTCCAAAAAACGAACTTTACAAGTGTAACTTTACAAAAAAATCTCCAAAAAACTAACTTTACAGAGTAACTTTACAAAAAATCTCCAAAAACTAACTTTACAAGAGAAAAAAAAAAAAAGGTGATAATAAGTTTTATTCATATAGTGCCTTTCTCAAACTAAGTTAATGTGATAATTCAGTTTTTGGCTTTCTCTGATGTTCATGCTCATGTGTTCATGTGTCATGATTTTTGTTGCTGTTCTGACTGTTTCAATATGGATTTGGTTTTGACTTGGTCTTGAGCACCTTGAGACTCACTCTTTGCTCAGTCTTGGGTTTTGTTCAGACATGACAGTGATCTTGACTGTAGCCTTGACCAACACAAGCTGCTCCAATTTTTGTAAATCAAGCAGAATATTTAATTGCACGTATAATATCCAAACTCTACATGTTTTGCACAGCCCCAAATGCATTTGCATGAAGCACATTTTCTGTTTTGCCAAGCACACAGCCCATAAATTTAGGCTCATGGCGCCATTTTCGTACATAACACATGGGCAGAATGGGTCTAAAATTGTACGCAGTAATGATAAAAAGGGAGAGATTTGCATGTTTTTTTCCGCCTGTACGGTATCCTCCCCTTCGGGATGCTGGGAGAGAATGCTAGTTTTTTGGTAATTGGTCAGTCAGCCCTTTTTCCTGCACTGTTCATTAAATATGTTGAATATTTGAGCCAGAAGCCAGAAAGGCTGTTTTTTCAGTCTAGTACCCGTAAGCTATTTACAGGCATTCCGGAGTAATGCTACACTGGAAGAATGTTCCAAGTTGGGATTATTTTCCTATGCCTGATTAAGGAGAATGTGTTTGACTTTGGGAAAAGTGATCCAAGGCTTGGAGGGTCGACTTGAATGTGATTTAACACATACTTTTCATGCTTAAAGATATCACGCAGAACTTCAGTACTTTAAAGCAAATATCTTGTTAGTCATCATGTCGAGATGCTTTATGTCCAGCAGATATTTGTGTATTCTAACATACATTTGTGTGTACTCGTGTAGATGTCATTTTAAGTTGGGCTACCCTGTGCATTGTTTGTTCATTATAATTGCATCCAAACAAATCCCTTTTCTTTGTTTTGTGAGCAGTAATGTTGTGTAGGAAATTTGTCAAGATATTGTCAAGAATTGTCAAGTCATTCATGTAAGATATTTAAATAATCCAAGATACACCATATGGACAAAATTATTGGGGTGCCTGACCTTTATACCAACACGGACTTTAATGACATTGCATTCAAAGAAATAGACTTTAATATGGAGTTGATCCCTCTTTGCAGCTACCACAGCTTCCACTCCTCTTGGAAGGCTTTCCACAATATTTTGGAATTTCTTTTGGAATTTGTGCCCATTCATTCTGTAGAGCATTTGTGAGCTCAGGCACTGATGTTGGACGAGAAGGCCTGGCTCACAGTCTCCGTTCCAGTTCATCCCAAAGGTGTTAGATGGGGTTGAGGTCAGGGCTCTGTGTGGCCAGTCAAGTTCTTCCACACCAAACTCATCCAACCATGTCTTTATGGAGCTTGCTCTGTGCACAGGGGCACAGTCATGCTGGAATAGAAAATGTTCTACCCCAAACTGTGTCCACAAAGTTGGAAGCTTGACGTTGTCCAAAATGTCTTGGTATGATGAAGCATTAAGATCATGCTTCACACACACTGCTCCCCGGGTGCTGTGTTCCTGGCTGCCCGCTGCCTCACCTGGTGAATGGAGTAAATGCAGAGGAAGGATTTCGTGCTGTTCACACTGTGGTCTGTGGTGTGTTCATGTATGACAGAATATTCACTTTCACAAACGTGTTTTAAAATATGTATTGATTGCTATCTGGAATGATGGAATACTGTGCTAACATTTGACTTATTTAATCTTGTAGAAATAAATATTGTATTTTTATAATGCAGGTAGGGGTAATTCCAATTTCTGCATGGCACTGGCCATGGCAAAATGGCTTGTTTGCTTTAATATAGTGAAAAAAAATGAACATGTATCAAATGTATCATTGCACTCACTTCTATTTGGTATGTAGATCTGCCATCTTTGGTAAAGGATGATTTAGACATGTTTCTGATGGGGCACACTGTGGCCTGTCAAAGGGTAACATTTTGTCATATAAAAACCATAGACATTTTTGTTGCCAGGGGAGAAAAACTGAACTGCTGTGTTTTATGGCTATCAGTTTGGTTCTGTAAAGATATACAGGATACAAAACCATTATCACTCTAAAAGAGCTAAACAAGTGATTTGTACGCATATAACTTAATGACCAAAATTTGCTTCTCTTATAAAACAATTAATTCAAGCTGTATTTTAAGAAGATTTATGCTAAATTAGTCCAATGACTACAAAGTGCACATGAATAAAAGTGGTTAACTTATAGAAAGCTAAAAGTCTTTGCTAATTACATGTAGTAGCATGTTTAGTTATGCATCATGAAATTATATTTTTGCCATTTCTCCCACCCCTACTTTAAAGTAAAGGTGGATTTTGGCAGCTTCATGTTGAGCCCTTGTCATCTGTGAAATCTGTTAATTATGATACGAGTTGTTAGATACACAGATCTACACTTCTTGTATATTTTGTCGGCTTGTTCCGTATCGTTTGTCCCTATCAGACATGCTAATGGCCTTCAGGGAAACTGGGAATACAGCAAACTGTAACTTCAAACCTCTAGAAAACCCAGCTCTTGGCTGCTTTCTAAGAGAGTCCTTGTCTTTGCTTTATTGGCACTGACTTCTCCATTGTCCTCCTAAAGCCTTCTCAAGCAATGCTATCCCACAGAAAAAGAGATATGAATGGCCTATTGTCAGGGCCTATAGAGGGCACAACTTATTTCTCATCTGTGGACTGAGCTTTGAAATGCTTGTGTTTGTGTATAATGTATTATTACTGAAAGAAATAATCTAGAAATAATCTAGATTTAAATTTGATTGATAAGAAGTCTTGATATCAATAAATGCATTGCCATTAAAACCCTGACATCCCAGCTATTAACCATGTCACAGTAATTCCAAAACAAGTGCTTGTTTAGTAGCAGAGAATGTTGTTTTCTGTTGTGATATCCCTACACTTGTTGCAGTACTAAAAAGTGGCCTGCAAGTTCTAATAATTCATAGTTGGTGTGTTAAATAAATCACTAGTCACCATTTGGCGTTCTAGCTTAGATGAACTGTGTGGACAAAAGTATTGGGTTTGGACTTTTTTCAGGGTTTGGGCAAGGCCCCTTACTTCCAGTGAAGGGCAATCTTAATGCTTCAGCAGGCCAAGACACTTTGGACATCGCCATGCTTCCAACTTTGTGGGCACTGTTTGGGGAACATCCATTTCTATTCCAGCATGACTGTGCCCCAGTGCACAAAGCGAGCTCCATAAAGACATGTGAGCCCTGACCTCAGCCCCATCCAACACCTTTGGGATGAACTGGAATGGAGATTGCAAGCGAGACTTTCTTGTCCAACATTAGTACCTGACCTCATAAATGCTCTACAAAGTGAATTTCCACATAAACACTACAAAATCTTTTGGAAAGTCTTCCAAGCAGAATGGAAGCTGTTACAGCTACATTGGGGGGCAAAGTCCATATTAAAGGATATGTATTTGAAAGCAATGTCATTAAAGTCAGTTTTGGTGTAAGGGACAGGTGTCCCAATACTTTTGTCCATTCACTGTACTTTTTCCTAAACTGCTTTTCAAACGTCCAAGCCACCTCTCAAGACCAAAGTAGTCAAAATGCAATGATTGTGTTATGTGGGGATGTAGCAATTTGCCCAGGCCACAGTTCAATCCACTTCACAATACTGGTTTCACAGTTTATTTTTGCAATATTTTCAACAAAGTTTGAATGAAGAAAAATGACATCTGTATCCGGTTGCGGCATAATCTACAAATGAGACTAGAGCTGGAAAGCAGGAGGAGTGTGGTGTTTGACTCGAATGTGTTGGAGTGGGTTGTTGATTGGTGCAGACTGATTGCAAACTTTGTTGTTCAAACAACGCAACAATATTTTAATGCTAATTAGGGGTAGAAAATATGTCAGAAAATATCACAATGCTTTTCACTATAAATGATTGGTCACAAAATTGATTTATATTGTTTTATTTGTTATCCAAAACTAAAGACAATTTGCTCTTTATTCAGAAGCTCTCGTAGTACACTGCACTAAACATGTATTACATAGGACTAATTATGCTCTCCTTTGTAATGAAACATGCAGTTGTTCAAAGTTCTAGAAGAACTGGCGGTATCCATGATATGTTTACAAAAGCGCATTGTGAAATTCTGACATAGGTTTTCATGATGATGAGCTGCACATTGCTCAGCCCTACCTCTCAGGTTATATTATAGTGTTTAAATTATGCCTGTGCATACAACAACAAATTGAACTGCCTTAAAAACCTGCATTCAAGAAGCTTGCTAAGCATGTATTATTTGCAGTAGATCATCCTCATATACTGTGTAGAGTATGTATCAGCACAGGTAGACAGAATTTTGTGTGTGATTAACTCATTTAGCCTTACTCTATGCTTCAAATTTTCTTTTTTTCTACCATTGATTTTTTTCTACCAGAACTTCTGAGCTTTTTCAAGGCTGCTGAGCTGGTGTAACTCCTGGAGCAACTGGGGTTAAGTGCCTGGCTCAAAGCTACAGTGGCAGCAGGCAGAGCGAGGACAGGGCCATTAGAACCTCCAGCAATCTGAAAGTTATCGCTGTTGACAACCCAGCTTTCCCCCCTGGGACTGAAGCCAAAAACCATTTAGTTCCTGCAGTAAGACACTGTAAAAAATTCCAAATATCAAGCCTATAGGATTCATTATCACTATTGTCTCTATGAGCATCCTGCTAAAATTATCTATCCAAGAGCACAATGGACAGCCCTGAAAAGGAGAGAAAGGGCCCTTAAGTAAAACAAAAAGAGTTACTGAGGACACTACTAACTTACAAAACCTTTATTCGTGTTAGCACTTTTAAAAAATGAGAAACATGCTCAGAGACAAACACCACAAAGTTAGCCATATGTCCAAAAAAACAAACAAAAAAACCCCCATTGCGGCCTGTCTCAAGTTAAGATAAGATAAAGGCTGAACTTTTTGCACAGATGCACAGCACTATGTTTCGAGGAATAGTGGCACTGCACACCAACACCAAATCCCCGTGGTTTCACGCATTGCTATAATTGAGGGAAGAGTTCAATTCAAAGATGTATCAGAACATTTTACCAGACAATATTAGGGCCACAATCCATGACCTCGATTAAGGAAAAAGACAGTGACCCAAAGCACACAAGTAAATCAGCTAAAGAATGGTTAAAAACACGATTTGTATTTTGGAGTGGCCCAGTCAGAGTCCTGACCTTAACCCTATTAAAAAGTTATTAATGTACTGAATGAAACGCAATTGCATGGAGGAATCATCCAGAGTTCTTTCTTAGTGTTGTATAATCTTAATAGCTACGGGAAGTGTTTAGTCGAGGTGATCACTGCTAAAGGAGGGTCTACAGGTTACTATAGGGTTCACTTACTTTTTCTAGCCTGCACTGTGGTTGTACACTCAATACAATGTAGAATTTAAAAGTATGGATGAATCCAGCTCCATTTAGTGTCCACTAGAAACAAGACTTTTGTTGTATCTTGTTTTCTGAGTTTGCATCTTGTTTGTGTATTTGCAGTGTGTTTGTTAAATGTAGCACATGTGTTGTCATCTTGATGAAATTTTTTTAGGTTTCATTTGCAGTGTGTTTTTCATTTGAAGAATGTTGGGTTTTGTTGACCACCGCAAAAACAACTTTTAGTCTAATAATGTTACAGATAATGCAACCATAAGAGGTCACAAGCCAGTGATTCCTTGTGCCGGTCCCAAGTCCGGATAAATGCAGAGGG